>JAMADQ010000031.1:0-31487 GCA_023624055.1 Paecilomyces sp. PK2413
GCGTAAGCGGGGCATATGATCACAAGATGCATTAAGGAAAGGTCTTGGATTATAGAAAAAGTTACGCTAGGGATTTAGAACTGTAAGTCCTCCAATATTAAAAAATATTGGTAATATATTGGGTAAATTTCAAAAATAACTTAATAATTTAAGTTAATTTGAAGCGAAACTTATTTTAGCTTTTTTATAAAATAAGGACGTTCAACGACTAAAAGGTGAGTTATGCTAACAATAATCCTTTTATTTACGCCCAACATCTTTATTAACTATGAATGTATTAGATATATTATCCGTATAATTATTATTATTATTGTTATATAATAATAATGAAATAGACTTAACTATTAAAGTTAAGCTTATTATTAATATAATAAATTATTATTATTATATTATACATATATATATATATACATGTTAAATATTATAAAATCAAAATTAAATAATAAATTAAAAAAAAATTCAATAAATGGAGAAAATATTACTATACGGAACAAAGATTTTGTTCCTGCTGTAAGAGATTGAAAAAATAGTATTTATGTTTATAATAAAAATGCTTTAAGTTTAATTCCTGTTGCAAGTAAATTTGTAAATAAATTAATAAAAGGTTATTTTAATTCTTATAATTTAAAATTGGAATCTAAACTTAGAAAGGAAAGATTACGTCGTAGATTAAGAAAACTATCTACTAATAAAATATTTGTTAGTGATGGTGAATTTAAACATACAAATGATAAAGTAAGTATTACATTGTATATTTTTAATAGACAAAGATATAATTATCTATTAAAGATAAGAAAAAGATATATAAGATTATTTAATAAAGCTAGATTTTTAAAAAAATTATTTTTAATTAAAAATATAGGATTAAATATATTAAAACAACAAGAAGAAAAAAATAAGGTATTAGTAAAAGTATTACCTAATTATAAATCAAAATTATATTTAGTTCAAGATTTATATTATAAAAATTTTATAAAAAAATCTCTTAGAAGATTAAAATACTATATGTATTATAAACAATTACTTTATATAAATAAATCTAAATTTGATAATTCTTATCTACAAGGTTTAATTAACTTAGTTAAAAAAATATATAAAAAAAATGTAGAATTCAATATAATAAATTTAAAATATTTCTACTTTAATAGTGATATTTATACACAACCTTTAGTTTTAAAATTAAGAAAAAAAAGAAAATTATTAAGATATTTAAAAGCTTGTGTTAGAAAAGCAAAAATTAAAAATATTAAATTAAACGAAAGATCAAGATACTTTTTTGATTTAGATAATTTATTTACTGTAAATAACTTTGATACTACTAATAATTTATTATATAAATTAATGCTACAAAATAAAGTTAACTCAAGTTACTTAAAAAAAGTTGTATTAAGTCATATTAAATTTAAAAGAGTATCAGGTGTTAGATTAGAAGCTGCTGGTAGATTAACTAAACGTTATACTGCTTCTAGATCTCAATACAAAGTTAGATACAAAGGTAACTTAGAAAATGCTTATTCTTCTATTAAAGGTTATCCTTCTGTTGTATTAAGAGGAAACTTCAAACCTAATTTACAATATACTAAATTAAATTCTAAATCTCGTATTGGATCTTTTGGTATAAAAGGTTGAGTAAGTGGTACTTAACTAATATAATTTTTCATATATCCCTCCCTATGAATAGTTAATAAAGATGATGAAATAGTCTGAACCATTTTGAAAAAAATGGAAATATAAAGGTATAAATTACCTTTTATATTAACAGATTGAACAGGCTAATTTGCGCAAGAGAGTACAAATTGAGTGCGCGGTTTGGCACCTCGATGTCGGCTTAGCTCATCCACATGAATGCAAAAATCATGAAGGGTTCGACTGTTCGTCGATTAAAGAGCTACACGAGCTGGGTTTAATACGTCGTGAGACAGTATGGTTTCTATCTTCTAGAGGGAATTAAAGTAAAATAAAGATAGCCCCTTCGTACGAAAGGAGTTGGGTATGTTGACCTATGGTTTACCTGTTGTTTATGTTATATATAATTATTTATATATGATTTACTTATACTAGAGTAAATTTCCACATATGCATGGCAGGAAGGCTACGTCAATTAAAGATAAGTGCTGAAAGCATTTAAGCGCGAAGCTTACTTTAAGATACTTTTAAACGTAGTAGAACACTACGAGATATAATTATCATAAGTTTACTTATGATAATAAATAGGCTTTAGTTGTTTAGACATAAAGTACTAATTATTAATATACTAAATATTTCACATATCGTTAATTTTAGCCTGGTTAGCATAAAAGTAATGCAACCGTTTTGTAATCGGTAGAAGTAAGTGCGATACTTGCACTGGGCTATAAAGACCCAATGGTCAAGTTTGGTTAAGACATAACATTTTCACTGTTAGTGCGGGAGTTCAAATCTCCCTTGGGTTGAAAGAGATTAGCTCAGCGGTAGAGCTGTCGCTTTACACGCGAAAGGTCAGGTGTTCGAATCACCTATTTCTTACACATTATTTTCATATAATGCGGATTGATGTAATAGTAACATAGGTGGCTCATGACCAAAATATTTAGGTGCAAATCCTAAGTCCGCAAAGATTATCAAGGCTATAGCTTAATAGGTAAAGCGAACTGCTCATGATAGTTTGAATAAATGTTCGAGTCATTTTAGCCTTATATTTAGTAAATATTTATAAAATCCGAGTGCTGGAATTGGTAGACAGTCTTAACTTAAGATTAAGTGACGCAAGTCGTGAACGTTCGAATCGTTCTTCGGGTAATTAAATATTACAAGGTAATATTAAAAATATATAAATATATATATTCTTAAATCTTAATATATTTGGCTTACTTATTTAATATTTTAGGGGTTATAGTTTAATTGGTAAAACTGCGATTTTGCATATCGTTATTTCAGGATCGAGTCCTGATAACTCCAAAATATTAATTTATAATTAATTAATTAATATTATTATTATTTTAAAGTTCGAGAAGCTCAATTGGTAGAGCGGAACACTGAAGATGTTTAGGTTATAAGTTCAAATCTTATCTCGAGCATATTTATGGGTATGCTGAAATTTGGTAACCAGGTTCCGCTTAGGACGGAATAGTTTTAACTTTACAAGTTCAAGTCTTGTTACCCATATTACATAAATAATAAAACTATTTATAATTTATGTTGTCGACTAATCGGTAAGTCATAAATTTTTGGTATTTACTATTGAGTGTTCGAATCGCTCCAACATAATAAAATTTTATAAAAAAATTATATTTAGCCAGGATAGTTCAATCGGTAGAACAATAATTTCATGAATTAAGAATGAGAATTCGAGTTTCTCTCCCGGCTGTTATATATATATATATTTATATTATTATAATATATTTGTATTATAATGTAAAATATATTATATTAAATGCAAGGAGGGATTTTAGGTGGGTGTAGTTCAATTGGCAGAACAGCTGTATGTGGCATAGTATATCCTTGTTCGATTCAAGGTACCCTCCCTATATGTTATTATTGTATAACATTTATATAAAATAATATACACAAATGTGTAGAACAATACTTAGCTGTTTTGTCGGATCAATTTAAATTATTCCAAAATATAGTCCCATCTGAAAAAAAAGCATTCTCTACATCAACTAAAAGAGAAGATGTAGCTCATATTAATGAAAGTAAAGGATTTTCATGATTAACATGAAAAGAGCCTACAGAATGACAAGAAAGATGATTTTTATCATCTAATGCGAAAGATATAGGAACTTTATATTTAATCTTCTCATTATTTTCAGGGTTAATAGGTACAGCATTCTCTGTACTTATAAGATTAGAATTATCAGGACCAGGTGTACAATATATAGCAGATAACCAATTATATAATGCTATAATTACAGCTCACGCTATACTTATGATTTTCTTCATGGTTATGCCAGCCTTAATCGGAGGATTTGGTAATTACTTATTACCTTTATTAGTAGGAGGTCCTGATATGGCATTCCCTAGATTAAATAATATTAGTTTCTGATTATTAGTACCTAGTTTACTATTATTTGTATTTGCATCAATAATAGAAAATGGAGCAGGAACAGGTTGAACTCTTTACCCTCCATTATCAGGAATACAAAGTCACAGTGGTCCTAGTGTAGATTTAGCTATATTTGGATTACATTTAAGTGGTATAAGTAGTATGTTAGGAGCTATTAATTTTATAACTACATTATTAAATATGAGAAGTCCTGGTATAAGTTTACACAAATTAGCTTTATTTGGTTGAGCCGTAGTAATAACAGCAGTATTGTTATTATTATCATTACCTGTATTAGCTGGTGGTATAACAATGATCTTAACTGATAGAAACTTTAATACATCTTTCTTTGAAGTAGCTGGTGGTGGTGATCCTATATTATTCCAACATCTTTTCTCAAGAGATATAATAATTAATTGTATAAGTTTATCAATCTTAACAACAACAGTTTTTTCTAAAAAATTTTTATTAAAATCAAAACTAAACTATAGTACTTTTAATAATAGTTTTGATTTTTCAGATTTTTATATAAAATTAAATAAATATTTGCCTAATGTTACACCACCTTCAGAAAATTTTTTAACTTGACTTATAGGGTATGTTGAAGGTGAAGGATCTTTTATTGTTAATAACAGAGGTGATTTAGCATTTGTTATTACACAAAGTACTATAGATATAAAAGTATTAGAATTTATAAAAGAAACTTTAGGCTTTGGTAAAGTAATTTCTCAATCTGCAATTACTAGTAGATATGTTACACAAAGTAAAGTAGAAATAGATATTATTATTAGTTTATTTAATGGTAATTTAATTTTACCTAGTAGAAAAGAAAAATTTGAAAATTTTGTTAAAGGATTTAATATCTGAATTAGTAAGGGACGTATAAAATTAGACCCTATTGTATTAAAACAAACTTATATATTACCTAGCTTAAATAATAGTTGATTAGCTGGGTTTACAGACGGAGAAGGTTGTTTTACTTGTTCTATAGGTAAAGATAAAGGTTTTAGTTTTAATTTTAATATTGCACAAAAATGAGATATTAATCTTAAAGTACTAGAACACCTTTGTGTTTTATTTGATGGTGGTATAGTTTCAAAACATTCTGCATTAAATGTTTATGAGTATAGAATAGGTGGAGTACAAAATTGTCAAAAAATATTTCCATATTTTGATAATTATGCTTTATATACTAAGAAATCTATATCTTATACTTTATGAAAAGATATACATAATGATTTGTTGGAAAAACGTCACTTAGATCCTATTAAAAGATTAGAAATAATAGAAAAAGCTAGATTGATAAATAAATTTTAATTATTATATTCGGGAAAACAAGTCAAGGTTTAATGTGCAAGTTATGGAGCTCTTAGGACAGATGTAAAAAGATATAAGATCTAAAAGAGCAAATATTCAATATTGAATATACCTTAGATTTAGTTAATATTTAGTTATTACTACTTGTAACTCTTAAATATAATGTATATACAATTAGGTATATATTGTTATATATATCTATAGATATAAAATAACATGCAATATAGCATTGTTTATAGATATAAGAAAAAGTAGTATAAATATTAGCAATGCTAGTGTTAACGGTCAATAAATTTCTCATTTAAAGACCGTCGGTTATTTAAGTGACCGCTACAGACTGGTTCACTGGTGGGTGGCTGAAATGCTGCTTAATGTACAGTCGGTTTCTTCCATACAATATATTTGTATGCACAAGCCCGGAATTATTATATTACCGGTACCTGGATTTAACAAGAGAACATTAATAATTATTGATGGTAAGTTAAATTTGAAGAAATGGATTCTTCGGACATCCAGAAGTTTACATTATGATTATACCAGGTTTTGGTATAATTAGTACTGTTATTTCTGCATCTTCAGGTAAAAGCGTATTCGGATACTTAGGTATGGTTTACGCCATGATGTCTATTGGTGTATTAGGTTTCGTTGTTTGAAGTCACCACATGTATACAGTTGGTTTAGATGTTGATACACGTGCATATTTCACAGCTGCTACATTAATTATTGCTGTACCTACTGGTATTAAAATATTTAGTTGATTAGCTACATGTTACGGTGGTTCATTACATTTAACACCGCCTATGTTATTTGCTTTAGGTTTTGTTGTATTATTCACTATTGGAGGTTTAAGTGGTGTTGTTTTAGCTAATGCATCACTTGATATTGCATTCCATGATACTTATTATGTTGTTGCTCACTTCCATTATGTTTTATCTATGGGTGCTGTATTTGCATTATTCAGTGGATGATATTTCTGAATACCTAAAATGTTAGGTTTATCTTATGATTTATTTGCAGGTAAAGTACACTTCTGAATCCTGTTCATTGGAGTAAATCTTACATTCTTCCCTCAACACTTCTTAGGTTTACAAGGTATGCCTAGAAGAATTAGTGATTACCCTGATGCTTTCTATGGTTGAAATTTAATAAGTAGTATGGGTTCATTAGTTAGTGTTGTAGCTACATTCTACTTCTTAAATATTATATACAAACAATTAACAGAAGGTAAAGCAGTTTCAAGATATCCTTGATTAACTCCACAATTATTTAGTGATACATTCCAAGTATTATTTACAAGAAATAATAGTTCATTAGAATGATGTTTAACTAGTCCACCAAAACCTCACTCATTTGCAAGTCTTCCTTTACAATCTTAGTCAACTTACTAAAAAAAAAAATTATTTTTTTTGATTCAAAAGATAATATTTATTATATTATTTATTAATAATATGTAGATATTTTATATACATATAAATATATAAAGATTTAATATAAAATTTTTATTTATAGGGGTTCCCCCATAAATGTTAATGTAACTGAATTAATGTATTCTTTTGATACAAGCAGCAAAAATAATTGGGTCAGGTATGGCTACAACAGGTTTAATAGGAGCAGGTGTAGGAATAGGTGTAGTATTTGGTGCTTTAATTTTAGGTACAGCTAGAAATCCAGCATTAAGAGGACAACTGTTCACATATGCAATTTTAGGTTTTGCTTTTGCAGAAGCCACAGGATTATTTGCTTTAATGATGGCATTTTTACTATTATATGTTGCTTAATAGTAAAAATCTATTTTTTAGTAAAATAAATCGGGATAAAATTGTAATAATTTACTAAAAAATTAATAAATACATAATATATTTATTATAAAATTTAACAATAATTTTTTTTTATGACATCTACAACTTTTTTTTTATTTTTAATACCAATTTTAGCCATAATATTACTTGCAGTTAATTTGCTTCTTTCTCCTCATAATTCATATCAAGAAAAAGATAGTGCTTTTGAATGTGGTTTTCATTCTTTTTTAGGACAGAATAGAACACAATTTAGTATTTCTTTTTTTATATTTGCTTTATTATTCCTTTTATTTGATTTAGAAATTTTATTAGTTTATCCTTATGTAGTAAGTGCTTATACAAATGGAATATATGGTTTAGTAATTATGCTTGCATTTTTTCTTGTTTTAACTTTAGGTTTTGCATTTGAATTAGGTAAAAATGCGTTAAAAATTGAAAGTAGACAAGTTCATAATTTTAATTATAAATTCTGAAGTGGTTATTCTTTAATTTATAATTAAATATAATGTTATAAACACTAACTATAATCTCTAAGGTAATTAATATTTTTCTATTATATAATAATAAAGAGGTTATAAAAATATTTAATCTTTAATTAAAAGATTAAGTAATAACGGTAATAAGAATAAATGAATATACAATATATATAATAAATATGCTTTTAGATTTATTTCAAAGTCAATTAAGATTAGATGCTCCTACTCCTTGAGGTTTATTTTTCCAAGATAGTGCTACACCTCAAATGGAAGGATTAGAAGAATTACATAATAATATAATGTTTTATTTAGCCATTATATTATTTACTGTTACATGAATGATGATAATAATTATAAAAAATTTTGTAGCTACAAAATCTCCTATATCTCATAAATACATGAATCACGGTACTTTAATAGAATTAATATGAACTATTACACCAGCATTAATTTTAATATTAATAGCTTTCCCTTCATTTAAATTATTATATTTAATGGATGAAGTTATGGATCCATCATTAGTGATTTACGGAGAAGGTCATCAATGATATTGAAGTTACCAATACCCTGATTTTACAAATGCTGATGATGAATTTGTAGAATTTGATTCTTACATAGTACCTGAAAGTGATTTAGAAGAAGGAACATTTAGAATGTTAGAAGTTGATAATAGAGTTATTATACCAGAATTAACACACACTAGATTTGTTATCTCTGCTGCGGATGTTATACATTCTTACGCTTGTCCTGCTTTAGGTATTAAAGTTGATGCTTACCCTGGAAGATTAAACCAAGCATCTGTTTACTTAAATCGTCAAGGTACATTCTTCGGACAATGTTCAGAAATATGTGGAATACTTCACAGTTCTATGCCTATAGCTATACAATCTGTATCTATTAAAGATTTCTTACTTTGATTAAGAGATCAAATGGAAGGTTAAGATTTTAATAGATATTATTAAATTTTTTAAGATAAATAGGTTATAGATAAATATAACTTTGTTATATAAATAATTAAATATTGTTTATATAATATACGTGTTAATTTAAGGGAAAAATTATATGTTTGTTATTTTTGAATTAGACGTGTTAATTCAATGGAAGAATAGCGTGCTACGGACATGTTAATACAAGTTCGAGTCTTGTACACGTTAAACAGTATAGTAATATATTGTTAAAGTTTTTAGGTATATATTAATTAGTATATATATTAATTAGTATATTTTGTAAAAATATTAATATATAATATAGTATAGATAAATCAAATAAAAAAGTTTTTTTATAATGAATTTTTCAATATTTTTATTCCTTATAGGAATATTAGGTTTTGTTCTAAATAGAAAAAATATAATTCTAATGTTAATTTCTATTGAAATTATGTTATTATCTATAACATTTTTAATATTAATTAGTTCACTTAGTTTTGATGATATTTTAGGACAAACTTTTGCTATATATATTATAACAATAGCAGGTGCAGAATCTGCAATAGGTTTAGGAATTTTAGTTGCATATTATAGATTAAGAGGAAGTATATCAATAGAATATAAATAATGTATTTAACATTAATAATTTTACCTTTATTAGGTTCAATAGCTTCAGGTTTATTTGGAAGAAAAATTGGAGTAACTGGATCTCATATAATAACATGTAGTTCTGTTATTATAACAACAATATTAGCTATATTAGCTTTTTTTGAAGTAGGTTTAAATAATATACCTGTAACAATTAATATTGCAAGATGGGTTGATGTAGAATCACTTTATGTTTTATGAAATTTCAAATTTGATTCATTAACAGTTTCTATGTTATTACCTGTATTAATAATATCTAGTTTAGTACATATATATTCTATAGGATATATGAGTCATGACCCACATAATCAAAGATTTTTTAGTTATTTAAGTTTATTCACTTTTATGATGATAATACTTGTTACAGCAAATAATTATTTATTAATGTTTGTTGGTTGAGAAGGTGTTGGAGTTTGTTCATATCTTTTAGTAAATTTCTGATATACTAGAATAGCTGCCAACCAAAGTGCTATAGCTGCTCTTTTAACTAATAGAGTAGGTGATTGCTTCTTTACAATAGGTATGTTTGCAATATTATGATCTTTTGGTAATATTGATTATAATACAGTATTTTCATTAGCTCCTTATTATAATGAAAATATTATAACTATTATTGGTATTTGTTTATTAATAGGTGCTACAGCCAAAAGTTCACAAGTTGGTTTACATATTTGATTACCTCAAGCTATGGAAGGACCTACACCTGTATCTGCGTTAATTCACGCTGCTACTATGGTTACAGCAGGAGTATATTTATTAATGAGATCTTCACCTTTAATAGAATACAGTTCTACTGTCTTAGTTATTACTTTATGATTAGGTGCTATTACTACAGTATTTAGTTCTTTAATAGGTTTATTTCAACAAGATATTAAAAAAGTTATAGCTTATTCTACTATGAGTCAATTAGGTATGATGGTAATAGGTATAGGTTTATCTTCATATAATATTGCTTTATTCCATTTAGTTAATCATGCTTTTTATAAAGCATTATTGTTCTTAGGTGCTGGTTCAGTAATACACGCCGTAGCAGATAATCAGGATTTTAGGAAATATGGAGGATTAAGACCATTTTTACCTTTAAGTTATTCAGTAATGTTAATAGCATCTTTAAGTTTAGTTGCTATTCCTTTTATGACTGGATTCTATTCTAAAGATTTTATACTTGAATCTGCTTATGGTCAATTCTTTTTATCTGGTACTATTGTTTACTTTATAGCAACAATAGGTGCTATGTTTACTACATTATACTCAGCTAAAGTATTATATTTAACATTTTTAACTAATCCTAATGGACCTTTAGTTAGTTATAAACATGCTCACGAAGGTGATTTATTTATGAGTATACCTTTAATTGTATTAGCTATTTTCTCTATATTCTTTGGTTATGTAACTAAAGATATTTTTATTGGATTAGGTACTGGTTTCTTCTCAGATAATAGTTTATTTATACACCCTAGTCATGAAATTATGTTGGATACTGAATTTGCTGTACCAACTTTATTTAAATTGTTGCCTTTTGTATTTACTGTTTCATTAAGTATAATTTCAGTTGTAGTTTCTGAATTCTTACCTAAATTACTTATTAATTTTAAATTTACTAAATTAGGTTACAATATATTTAGTTTCTTTAACCAAAGATTCTATATTGAGCTATTATACAATAAATATATTGTTGAATTAATCCTTAAATTAGGTGGACAAACAACTAAACATTTAGATAAAGGTTCTGTAGAATTTTTAGGACCTTATGGATTAGAAAAAGGATTAGTAAGTTTAAGTAATAGTATAGGTAAATTAAGTACAGGTGTTATTACTACTTATGCTTTATATATTTTAATAGGATTAATCTTTTATATATCTTCATTGTATTTCTCATATTATGATAATAACTTATTAATATTAGTGATATTCACTTTATTTTCTTTATTAAACGATAATATACGTTCATCTCTTAAATAATTAATTTATACTTAGAATTATTCTTTTATAAATTAATTATTTTTATAATTAATTTAAATATATCTTTTTTATGATATGCTTTTATCTTCTATATTTTTACTATTATTATCTAATGCTCTGTCTTTTAGACGTGATGTTACTATTCTTTATTCTAGAATTGGTATATTAATTTTATTTTATTGTATTTATTTATCATATAATAATTTATTTACAACATATTTAGATAATGGTATTGGATTATTTGGAGGTCTATTTTATACATCCTCTATAACACAATCATTTCATATATTAATATTTGTTATTAGTTTATTAATATTGAATATGACAGGATTTTATCCTAGAAAACTTATATCTAATGAATATATGAGTTTTTATAAATTATTGTTTACAAAATTACATTTTATAAAAAAATTTACTGTTTCTAATATAATCTTAAAAAAAGGAGAACAATATACTATAATAGAATATACTTTAATTTTATTATTTATAGTTATGGGAAGTATATTACTTATATCTAGTAGTGATTTAGTTTCTGTTTTCTTAGCTATTGAACTACAAAGTTATGGATTATATTTATTATGTACTTTATATAGAAACTCTGAGTCTTCTACTTCAGCAGGTTTAACTTACTTTTTATTAGGTGGGTTAGCTTCTTGTTTTATATTATTAGGTATTGCTTTAATATATGCAAATTTAGGAGTTACTTATTTAGATAGTTTTTATATAATAAATAATTTATCTAGTATAATAAATAACCAAGATATAAATAATGTAAACTTACATGTAACTACTTATATACCATATTGTTTATTAATATTAGTTGTAGGATTTTTATTCAAAATATCAGCTGCACCATTCCATATATGATCTCCAGAAGTTTATGATGGTATACCTACAATAGTTACTACTTTTGTAGCTTTAGTGGCAAAAATATCAATATTAGTTTTAATATTACAATTAGTTCATTATACTAATAATATTTATATTTCAACTCAATATTCATGAACAATAAGCTTATTATTAAGTTCTTTATTATCATTAGTTATAGGAACTGTTTTAGGTTTAACTCAATTTAGAATTAAAAGATTATATGCTTATAGTACAATAGCACATTTAGGTTTTATATTATTAGCTTTAAGTATAAATAGTGTAGAGTCTATACAAGCTTTTATTTTTTATTTAATACAATATACTATTTCTAATTTAAATGCCTTTGTAATATTGGTAGCTATTGGTTATAGTTTATATTCATATAATGATAAAAATATAAATCATAATAATTTAATAGATAAAAATAATTCACCTATACAACTTATAAGTCAACTTAAAGGTTATTTCCATATAAATAGTATATTATCTTTAAGTTTAATTATAACTTTATTTTCTTTTGCAGGTATTCCACCTTTAATGGGATTCTTTGCAAAACAGATGGTTTTCTCAGCTGCTTTACAAGAAGGTCTTGTGTTCTTAACACTTATTGGTATATTTGCTAGTGTTGTTAGTGGAGTTTATTATCTATTTATTGTAAAAACAATGGTATTTGATTGACATTCTTATACATACTTTAGTAAATTACAAGAATTAAAAATACCTGCTCTTATCTTGAAAAAAGATAATATTGTAGATAAAATCTATTTTGATTCAAAATTTGCTTTATCTAGTTCTTTTACTATAACTATTTCTATATTAACTTTAATAATTCTTTTATTCATGTTTACACCTAATGAATGATTACATATGTCTAATATTTTAGCTACTGTGTTATTTGTACCAAATAGTATATAAATATATGTATATTATTATATAATAATAATAATTCATTTATTTAATAAATTAAGATCCGTTGTATAAGTAAATAAAGAATATTGTAAATATAAAAAATATATATTATATATTATAAAAAATGAGAATTTTTAAAAGTCATCCTTTATTAAAAATGGTGAACTCATATTTAATAGATTCACCTCAACCTTCTAACATAAGTTATTTATGAAATTTTGGTTCTTTATTAGCTCTTTGTTTAGGTATACAAATAGTTACTGGTGTTACATTAGCTATGCACTATACACCTAGTGCAGCAGAAGCTTTTAACTCTGTAGAACACATTATGAGAGATGTAAATAATGGTTGATTAGTACGTTATTTACACTCAAATACAGCTTCAGCTTTCTTCTTTTTAGTTTATCTACACATAGGTAGAGGTCTTTACTATGGATCATATAAAGCTCCAAGAACTTTAACATGAGTTATTGGTACTATAATCCTAATAGCTATGATGGCTACAGCTTTCTTAGGATACGTACTACCTTATGGTCAAATGAGTTTATGAGGTGCTACAGTTATTACTAACCTTATGAGTGCTATACCTTGAATAGGTCAAGATATAGTTGAATTTATTTGAGGAGGTTTCTCTGTTAATAATGCAACTTTAAATAGATTCTTTGCATTACATTTCTTATTACCTTTTGTTTTAGCTGCATTAGCTTTAATGCACTTAATAGCATTACATGATACTGTTGGTTCAAGTAACCCTTTAGGTATTTCAGGTAATTATGATAGATTACCTTTCTCTCCTTATTTCATATTTAAAGATTTAGTTACTATATTTATATTCTTTATAGTTTTATCTGTATTTGTTTTCTTTATGCCTAATGCTTTAGGAGATAGTGAAAATTATGTTATGGCTAATCCTATGCAAACTCCACCTGCTATAGTGCCAGAATGATATTTACTTCCTTTCTATGCAATTTTAAGATCTATACCTAATAAATTATTAGGTGTTATAGCGATGTTCTCAGCTATCTTAATTTTATTAGCTATGCCTTACACAGATCTATCTAAATTAAGAGGAGTTCAATTTAGACCTTTTAGTAAAGTTGCGTTCTATGTATTTGTAGCTAATTTCTTAATTTTAGGTCAAATAGGAGCAAAACACGTTGAAACACCATTTATTGAGTTTGGACAAATTTCTACTGTTTTATATTTCTCTCATTTCCTTATTATAGTTCCAGTAGTTAGTTTAATTGAAAATAGTTTAGTTGATTTAGTTTTATTAAAAAAAAGATAATTAATTAAATTATTTAAATCTAATCTCTATCGAGATGGGATAGGAGCTTGAGTAGAAGGTTCTACGTTTCGATTGCAAATCGAAATAAAGGGATTCGAGTTCCCCGAGCTCCTTACTATATCAAATATATTTGTATTTATACATTATTAAACAATATATATATATAAATATACATGTTTTGGTATAGTAAATTTATTTAAATAAAAAAAAATTTTTTCTTTTATAAAATAGTAGATAAATAATTATTGTATTCAAATATAATAATTTTATTTTTAATATATAAAACATAAATATAAGTATTATAATATATAATAATATCGTACTGCAAGTTATTAATATTTAAAATATTTATATATTATTTATATTTTTTTATGGTATATTTAAGAATTCAATGATAAGTTTAGCATCTGTAGTTTCAATAATTGAAAGTTTATTAGTAATTGTTCCTGCTTTATTGTCAGTTGCATTTGTTACAATTGCTGAAAGAAAAACTATGGCTAGTATGCAAAGAAGACTAGGTCCTAATGCTGTAGGTTATTATGGTTTATTACAAGCATTTGCTGATGCTTTAAAATTATTATTAAAAGAATATGTTTCTCCTACACAGGCTAACATTGTATTATTTTTCCTTGGTCCTATTATAACACTAATATTCGCATTATTAGGTTATCTTGTGGTTCCTTATGGTTCAGGTTTATATATATCAGATTTTAGTTTAGGTGTATTATATATGTTAGCTGTTTCTTCTTTATCTACTTATGGTATATTATTAGCAGGTTGATCTGCAAATTCAAAATATGCATTTTTAGGTTCATTAAGAAGTACAGCTCAATTAATTAGTTATGAATTAATATTAAGTTCTGTTATATTATTAGTAATATTATTAACAGGTAGTTTAAATTTAATTACTATTGTTGAGGCACAAAGAGTTGTTAGTTTCTTATTTCCTTTATTTCCTTTATTTTTAATATTCTTTATAGGTGCTATAGCAGAAACTAATAGAGCTCCTTTTGATTTAGCAGAAGCTGAGTCAGAACTTGTTAGTGGTTTTATGACAGAACATTCTGCAGCAATCTTTGTGTTCTTTTTCTTAGCTGAATATGCTAGTATTGTATTAATGTGTATAACTACTAGTATTTTTTTCTTAGGTGGTTATTTAAGTATTTTACCTTTAGATATAATAGTTAGTTTCTTAAATCTATTTTTTGATGTAAATAATACTATTTTATATGATTTATTTAGTAATTTATCTTCATCTAGTTTGAATTTAGCTGTAAAAACAGCTGTATTAATTTTTGTTTTTATTTGAGTTAGAGCTTCTTTCCCTAGAATACGTTTTGATCAATTAATGTCAGTTTGTTGAACTATACTATTACCTATTATTATAGCTTATGTAGTTTTAATACCTTGTATCGTATTTGGTTTAGGTATTATACCTATTAATATTTCTTTACTTTAAAAAAAATATATATTTTGTATTATTTAATACAAATGTATTCTCAATTGTTAGTCTGCTTGTACAAAAAGAATACTATATATTTATATAAAAAATTTATGATGACACAATTAAATTCTTATTTAACTAGTTTGTTTATTTCTATTAAAAATAAACTTAAAAATGCAATAAATAAATTAAGTATATCATTACAATTTAAATTAGTTAGATTTTTTGAAAATACTTTATTTAATATTGTAAAAAAATTAATATCTATAGATTATAATAAGTTATTATATTATTTGTTAATTTTTTTTGATTTCCTTCAATTTATTTATTTTATATTATATATATATAATATAATCAATGGACCAATAGATTTATTTATATGTTTATATCTTTATTCGAAAATAAGATCTTATATATTTTTTATTATTGAATCTTTCATTACAACTGTAATAACTGGATTAATATTAGGAGATTTAACTATAGAAGGTTTATTTTATATATCATTAACTTTTTTAAAAAACCATAGTAAAAATGTTATTTCTGTTATTATTTTGTGTATTTATTGTATTATGAGTTATAATTCTGTATTTTTTGAAATTATATTTATTTTTATAATGAGTTGAATTTTCTTATATTTTGGTATATTGTTATTAGTATATATTACTAATATCAATAAAAATATAAAATCTTTTTCTTATTTATTTCTTTTTATATTAGGTTTATTATTAATATTTATATCTTGTATTTTGATGAAAAAATCATTTGATTTAATTAAAAATTCATATATAGTTTATATGAATAGATTTAATACTAATAATCAACAAAATAATCCAGGAAATAATTCTGGTAATGGTCCAGGAAATAATTCTGGTAATGGTCCAGGAAATAAGCCTGGTTCATATGTAAAAATAAGAGATCCAAACGAAGAGAGAAGAATTATACGAAGACGTAGAGAAGAGCTTAGAGTAAATAACCCGGAAGAATACCAAAGAAGAGAAAGAAATAAAAGAATTAGAAAGGAAAGATATGATAATGAGCCTTTTTCACATAGAAAAGTAGAAAACTATAGAAAATATCAAGAGGGTATTTTAAGAGTAGCAAGAGAAGGGGCTATTGATTTAAATCCAGGTAATTTAGATTCATCTTCTTTAGGTGAAAGAATACAATCTTTACCTCAATCACAGCCTTTTACGGAATCAAATACAGATTTTTTTAGAAATAGTATTAATTCTATGAATACTGATATGTCTTCTTATAATTCTACTAATCCTTATACTCAAGGTAATCCTTATGTACAAGGTAACCCTTATGCACAAAGTAATCCTTATACTCAAGGTAATCCTTACGTACAAGGTAATCCTTACGTACAAGGTAACCCTTATGTACAAAGTAACCCTTATGTACAAGGTAACTCTTATACTCAAAGTAATCCTTATACTCAAGGTAATCCTTATATACAAGGTAACTCTAATACACAAAATACAATAGAAGGTAATATAAACTATAGCAATTCACAATTTAATAATTATAATCCTTCTATTTCACAATATAATCGTCCTGACGCACTTCAACCTCCAGTGATTAATAATAGAAATTATATTAGTTCTGATCCTAGAAATTATATAAGCAAAAATTCTTCTGAACAAACTACACAAAAATAAATTTAGGAAAAAAAAAAAATAATTTTCATTGTTTAAATATAATATTTATGTACTTAGATATTGGGATAAAAATTATTTATACTTTAATTCCTATAAAAATATAAAAATTATTATTGTATACTGCAATTTAGTAGTAGTAGTCTTGACTAAATAGTTATAATATATATAACTTTACAGCATATGTAAGGTGTAACAAAATAAGTATATTAATATATAAATATTAATTAAAAAATCTTATTTAGTAGTAAATAAAAAATTAATTATAATCATTATGTCTCTTATACTATTATTAATACCATTGATTGGAATAAGTTTTGTTGTATTTGAAGCAAATTATGGTTTATCTCTTATAAATAATATAAGAATAAAATCTATTGCTTTAGTTACTACTATAGTAAATTTAATTATTTCTTTAATAATGTTTATTTTATTTGATTTTAGTAGTAAACAATTTCAATTTATAGAAGAACATTATCAAATAAGTTATTTTGATCTATACTTAGGTGTAGACGGTTTATCTATTTATTTTATATTATTAACAACAATAATAATACCTATTTCTATACTATCTAATTGAGATAATATCCAATCTCAAAATGTTTTATCATTTGTAGTTATTATTTTATTATTAGAAACATTATTATTAGCAGTTTTCTTAGTATTAGATATTTTATTATTTTATATTTTTTTTGAAAGTATATTACCACCTTTATTTTTATTAATAGGATTATTTGGTTCTAGTAATAAAGTAAGAGCTAGTTTTTACTTATTTTTATATACTTTATTTGGGTCATTATTTATGTTATTATCTATAATAACAATGTCATCAATAATGGGTACTACAGATTTTGATGCTTTAACTAAGGCAAATTTTAAATATGTAACTCAATTATTTTTATTTTATGGTATATTTATATCTTTTGCAGTAAAAACACCTACAATATTTTTAAATACTTGATTACTAAAAGCTCACGTTGAATCACCATTATCTGGTAGTATAATATTAGCAGCTATAGTATTAAAATTAAGTTTATACGGTATATTTAGATTAATGTTACCATTATTACCTAAAGCTTCTTTAAATTATACTTATATAGTATACGTAATAGGTGTAATAACTATAGTTTATGCTAGTTTTAGTACACTAAGAACAATAGATATTAAAGAACTTATAGCTTATTCTTCTGTATCTCATGCAGCTGTTTACCTTATAGGTGCATTAAGTAATACAATACAAGGTATAGAAGGTGCTATAGCTTTAGGTCTAGCTCATGGTTTTGTTTCTTCAGGTTTATTTATTTGTGCCGGTGGTATTTTATATGACAGATCTCATACTAGATTAATTACATATTATAGAGGAATGGCTCAAATGATGCCTTTATTTAGTGTTTTATTCTTTATATTAGCATTAGGTAATTCTGGTACTCCTTTAACTCTTAATTTCTTAGGTGAATTTATGTCATTATATGGTGTATTTGAAAGAATGCCTATATTAGGTGTTTTAGCTAGTTCTTCTATAGTTTTATCTGCAGCTTATACAATATTTATGTATAATAGAATAGTATTTGGTGGTTCTTATTCTGTATACTTTATAGAAAATATAGGTGATGTAACTAAAAGAGAATTCATTATGTTATTAATATTTGTAGTATTTACAGTATTATTTGGAATTTATCCTGCACCTATTTTAGATGGATTACATTATTCAGTTTCTTCTTTAATTTATAATATAAATTAATCAGTAATAATATTATATTTTTATTAATTAAAGTTAATAAGTATAATAATTCTTATTAGCTCAATGGTAGAGCAGAATACTTCTAATATTTTGATCCAAGTTCGAATCTTGGATAAGAATTTATTATTTTCAACATTAGCTCTTATAGCTCAACGGTAGAGCGGAATACTGTTAATATTCGTATAGATGTTCGATTCATCTTAAGGGCTAGTTAAATAATATGTTTTAACCTAACAATTCCTTTATTCCATATTCTCTAGAAGTAAGGATACAAGAAAAAATAGTATCTATATATTTATATTATGTTTTATATGCCACAATTAAACCCATTATTTTTTGTAAATCAAATAGTTTTTGCTTTTGTATTTTTATCTGTATTAATTTATACATTTGCTAAATACATCTTACCTAAATTTGTTCGTGTATTTATTTCTCGTATTTATATAAATAAATTATAATTATTTATATAAAATTAAATAAAAAAATGTAATTAATAAATTAAATTTATATATATATATATTAAAAAAATAATAATGTATACTTTAGATAACGTATTAAGTCCATTGGACCAATTTGAAATAAGAGATTTATTCTCTATCAATGCAAATGTATTAGGAAATTTACATTTTTCATTAACTAACACAGGTTTATACCTTACAATTGGTACATTTATAATATTAAGCTATAGTTTATTAGCATCAAACAATGAAAAATTAATTTCAAATAACTGATCTATAAGTCAGGAAACTATTTATTCAACTGTACACGGTATAGTTATAAATCAAATTAACCCAAATAAAGGGCAAACATACTTCCCTTTTATTTACGCATTATTCTTATTCATTTTAGTGAATAATTTAATAGGGTTAGTTCCATATAGTTTTGCTTCTACTTCACACTTTGCATTAACTTTCTTTATGAGTTTCACAGTTGTTTTAGGAGCTACTATATTAGGATTCCAAAAACACGGATTAAAATTCTTTTCTTTATTAGTACCTTCTGGTTGTCCTTTAGCTTTATTACCTCTATTAGTAATAATAGAATTTATATCATATTTAGCTAGAAACGTATCATTAGGTTTAAGATTAGCAGCGAACATTCTTTCTGGACACATGTTATTAAGTATTTTAAGTGGATTCACTTATAGCATTATGACTAGTGGAATAATTTTCTTCTTTGTAGGTTTAATACCTTTAGCTTTCATTATTGCCTTCTCAGGTTTAGAATTAGGTATTGCCTTTATACAAGCACAAGTGTTTATAGTATTAAGTTGTTCATATATTAAAGATGGATTAGATTTACACTAATCTATTCTTAATATATATATATATATATATTCTTTATACTATAAATTTATATGTTTATAATAAAATTTTTAAGATACAAAGATTATTTCTATATAAAATAGTAAAGTCCAAAACTTTTTAAGTATATAAGCTTATATTATTTTAATATAAGCATAATAAAAATAGCTAGGATTTTTACAGAAACTATTAATTATATGTATATCTATATATAATTTGAAAATTACCCCTATACTTAGTTTTTATTTAGAATTATATTAATCTTAACAGAAACTGGCTTAATTGTATTCTTAAAAAAAAAGTTACGTAAATATACATATCATATATAAATATGATTACGATATCAAGATTTTGCAAATAACATGCAATATAGGTATGTTTATACATACAAGATAAAACTTTTGAGTTTGATGATGGCTCTGATTGAACGCTGTCCAAGTACTTGACACATGCTAATCGAACGACTAATTAGTTTTTTAAACTGAATAGTAGTGGTGTACAGGTGAGTAAAAGATAATTTGGCTACCTTAAAGTAAGGGAAAAGATCCCTTATATATAGAAAGGAAATTAAAAGGTCCGCTTTAAGATGTTATTCTTTATCTCGGTGAGTAGTAGAAAAGGTAATGTCTTTTTCTAGCTAATATCCGTAGTCGTGACTGAGAGGTCGATCGACCACATTGGGTCTGAAAAAACCCCAATGCGTATTAGTACAGCAGTGAGGAATATTGGTCAATGGCCTAAAGGCTGAACCAGTAACTTGGAAGAATGAAAATGTATTAGTAATAATACAATAACGATTAATTCGTATAAAATTCTAAATAGGATAATGATAATGACAATTTCCTATTTATAAGTCTTGACCAAATTACGTGCCAGCAGTCGCGGTAATACGTAGAAGACTAGTGTTAGTCATCTTTATTAGGTTTAAAGGGTACCTAGACGGTAAATTAAACTCTAAATGAGTACTTTTTTACTAGAGTTTTATGAGAGAAGGAAGAATTTCTGGAGTAGAGATAAAATGCTTTGATACCAGAAGGACTGGTAACGGCGAAGGCATCCTTCTATGTAAAAACTGACGTTGAGGGACGAAGGCTTGGGTAGCAATAAGGATTAGATACCCTAGTAGTCCAAGCAGAAAATGATGAATGTCATAGGCTAGATAATATATTTAGTCTATAAATGAAAGTGTAAGCATTCCACCTCAAGAGTAATATGGCAACATATAAACTGAAATCATTAGACCGTTTCTGAAACCAGTAGTGAAGTATGTTATTTAATTCGATAATCCGCGAAAAACCTTACCACAATTTGAATAATATTAAATTATTACAAGCGCTGCACGGCTGTCTTTAGTTAATGTCGTGAGATTTGGTTAACTCCTCTAATTAACGAAAACCCTCACTTTATTTGTTTACATAAAGTGGTTCGCCACTACATTGGACCTGATAAAAGGGATTAAGACAAGTCATCATGGCCTAAATATTGTGGGCTATAGACGTGCCACACACGCCTTAACAAAGGGATGCTATATTGTGAAATGGAGCTAATCCCCAAAATTGGATATAATATGGATTGTAGTCTGTAACTCGACTACATGAATAAGGAATTACTAGTAATCGTGAATCACCATCGTCACGGTGAATCTAATCTCAGCTAGGTACTAACCACTCGTCAGGCGCTGAAAGGAGTATGTGCAATAAGTTTGATTTATTTATATATTAATATATATAATTGGGTATATAAATATATAAGTATAATTTTCGTATGCATGACTTTGATTGGTGTTAAGTCGAAATATGGTTCGTGTAATGGAAATTGCACGGGATGAATAACATTTAATAATAAAAATTATATATAAAATATATAAATATATTTTATATTATCTTTAATAAAGGTAATTTGGTTTATATTCCAACTGGTTCAAACCCAGAAAAAGACATATATAAAATATATTTAAGGAAGGGTCCGTTTGTTGGTTTACGGGTTGAGCTGTAAACTCAATGGCTTTATGCCATCGAAGGTTCGATTCCTTTTCTTCCTATGATAATTTAGTGTATATAGCCTTTTTTACCTATCTTGATATTCTATGTTTAATTGTATAGTTTTATGAAAGAATAAGTATATTTTATAATAATTACATGCTTAATATATTTTATATAAAAGATTTTGTTAGTAACGGGTTTAGTGTAGAATATCTTGATATTATCTACTTAATATCAATATTGTTTGGTATTTTTACAATAATTAGTAGAAACCCTATAGTATCAGTTTTATTTTTAATAGGTTTATTTGTTAATATTTCTGGTTTATTAATTTTAGTTGGTTTTAATTTTTTAGGTTTATCTTATATTTTAGTATATGTGGGAGCTGTATCTATTTTATTCCTTTTCATATTAATGTTAATTAATATAAGAATATCTGAACTATTAAGTGAAACTAATAACGATATACCTTTAGCTATATTAACAGTAATATTATTCTATTACATAGTTGGACAAGTTTTACCTTCTAATTTAATAGATCGTAGTATTATCACTAAATTATCAAATACATTTTTTGAATTTTATAATAATAACGTAAGTAGCGAAAACTTTAATATTGAAGATTTCAATATTACAGATTTACAACAAGAAATATCTTATGCTAGTAGTAAAACATGAGATAATTCATTAATGGATGTTACTCATATTACTGGTATAGGTAATATAATGTATACTAGCTATTCTATATGATTAATAATAACATCTGTTATTTTATTATTAGCAATGGTAGGTGCTATAGTTATAACTATAAAACAAAAATAATTAAGCAGTTTGGAGAGTATTAGCAGTTTTTTTCATTGAAAACTTATTCCACTTTTTTAATGTGTGATATATAAAAGTAAACCAAATTTCCAAAATCATCCATTTCATTTAGTATCACCTTCACCTTGACCTTTATATGCTAGTGTTTCTTTATTTATTCTTACAACTTCTACTGTTTTATTTTTCCATGGATTCCAATTATTTCAATATTTAGTAGTTCTTAGTGTAGTTAATGTAGCATATACTATGGGTCTATGATTTAGAGATATAATTTCAGAAGGTACATATTTAGGAAATCATACATCTGCAGTACAAAGAGGATTAAATATAGGTGTAGGATTATTTATAATATCTGAAGTTTTCTTTTTCTTAGCTATTTTTTGAGCATTTTTCCATAGTTCTATTTCACCTAGTGTAGAATTAGGTGCACAATGACCTCCTATGGGTATACAAGGTGTTAATCCTTTTGAATTACCATTATTAAATACTATAATTTTACTTTCATCTGGAGTAACAGTTACTTATGCTCATCATTCTTTAATTCAAGGTAATAGAAAAGGAGCATTATATGGTAGTTTAGTTACAATATTATTAGCTGGAATATTTACATTCTTCCAAGGTGTAGAATATACAGTTTCTTCATTTACTATCTCAGATGGTGTATATGGATCTTGTTTCTACTTTGGTACAGGATTCCATGGAATTCACGTTATTATCGGTACTGCCTTCTTAGCTGTAGGTTTATGACGTTTATTAGCATATCACTTTACAGATCATCATCATGTAGGATTAGAATCTGGTATTTTATATTGACATTTTGTTGATGTTGTTTGATTATTCTTATATATATCTGTATATTATTGAGGATATTAATCTCTTACTAAAAAAAAAAAACAAATTAATCATTTAACATAAAAATCCATAGCTTTATTTTTAATATATATGTTTATTATTTATAGGGGTTCCCCCCCCCTTAAACAATATTGAAAATGGGAAAAATTAAAAAAAAATGGAGTTACCTGGGTTAGAGTTGGTTATATCACATATAATAGAAAATGTAAGTGTAGAGGCGAATATTTCTTTCTTGTTAAAGAACGTGTTTGTAGAATATAAGATTCATTTAGTTGGAGCCTATAAATGCATGTATAGCGCCATTCAACTATCTGATAAAGTGGTTCCTCTTATGGTCCGAACAGAGGCAATAGTATCTGTTGATCCTGTTACTAAATTCATCTCTTTAGATGAAGGTAATTTTACACCCGAAGAGGGTCGTAAGATCGTTAGACGTTTAACTCGTTTGCGTAGCAAATTTTGAATGAGCAAAATTCACTATGGTTGAGCAAAGGAGAAAGAAAATACTTTGAACGAAAACAATGTTTCTTTTATAGGAGAGAGCGATATGTTTAATTTCACTTTTGAGGATAAATTTCAGATTACTGAAAGCTTACTAGCTATTACAGGAGTAATAGGTACATAATTTTAAATTATAAGTATTGAAATAAGTAAAAATTATTATTAATATATACTTATAAGAGACTTTAGTTTAAAGGTAAAACATGTGACTTTTAATCATTATAATATAGGTTCGAATCCTATAAGTCTTAAGATAAACAATTTGTTTTAATCTAAAAATTTTGAAGTGATAAATTATATACAGTAAAATAATTAAAAAATGGCTATAAGTTAATGGTAGACTGTTCGTCTTCCAAACGAAGTGTGTCGATTCGAATTCGACTAGCCATATCTTACTAAAAGGGTTAGTAACTTAATTGGTAGAGGACCCGCTTGTCACGCGAGTAGATGCCGGATCGAGACCGGTCTAACCCGAAAAAATAAAGAGTAAAGGAAAGGTTGCCATAGGTAGGGCGAGACGTTTGCTAAACGTTATACGTTAGTATCTAAGAGTTCGAATCTCTTTTTTTCCGAAGAGCATAGTTTAATGGTAAAACCATAAGCTTCAACCTTATATTTCCTAGTTCGAGTCTGGGTGCTCTTGTTATTTAACCTTTGTAGGTTCTTTAGCTTAATAGGTAAAGCGTGTTCTTGATAAGGATATGTTCAATGTTCGATTCATTGAAGAATCATATTATAATATATTAGTACAAATATTTTAATAAAAGTTTTTAGCTGTTAAATTATATTATGTATAATCTAATTTATTACAAGAGAGTTGACAGAGTGGTTGATTGTGGCTAGCTTGAGACTAGTTTTTGGCTTACCCAAACATAGGTTCGAATCCTATACTCTCTGATAAACATAATTTAATACAGGTTAGAGCCAGGTTGGTTAGGCGTCTCATTTGGGTTGAGGAATTGTTATGTTCGAATCATAATAACCTGAAATATAATGTATAGGTATATAAAATATACTGCATTATAAGTAATATGAAAGATATATTTCTTGAGAAATCAAGGCAAGTATATAAAGAAACTATTATGGATAATTAGCTATATATTAAAGAAATATCTAGTAAATCTAATTTCTAAGATAAATCCTATAATAAACAAAGTGAATTGAAATATCTTAGTAACTTTAGGAAAAGAAATCAAACGAGATTATTCTTTAGTGTCTTCTAAAGAATAATAGCCTAATATTCGTCACTATGAATTTAAATTAGCTTCGACTAAATTAAAGGAATTTTGAGGGATTTAAAGTAAAACGGATAAAATCTGTTTGAATAAAGGGGAACCTTCCTCTAAGGCTAAATATGATATATAAGCGATAGTGAATAGTACCGTGAGGTAAAATTTGAAATAGTAGTTTTATAAGCAGCTCGAGTAAAATTTAAATAAATAATAAGAGCGTACCTTTTGCATAATGGGTCAGCAAGTTAATTTTAGATGCAAGCGATGATTATACAAAATCTAGCTTAGATAAACCAATTATGAAAAAATGAGTAAGTATCTAGGATTAGACCCGAAGGCTAGTGATCTTACCATGGTCAGGGTTATAAAAGCCCGAACGGGTTATCGTTGTATAGATATCCGAAGAACTGTGGTAAGTTAGTGAAAGACAAAACTGACTAGTATAGCTGGTTTTCCGCGAAACCTATATGAGTAGGTAATTTAATTAACATCTTAGCAGGTACAGAACTGTGATCTCGGACAATATCTTCATTGAAGATTTTGTAAACATCGGGGGATTGTAGTGATTTTACCGGAGAGTATTTGCACTCGGAATGGCAAAGATGAATGTTGAATAATCGGACATAGTACGATAAGGTTGTATGTCTAAAGGGAAACAGCCCAGAACAAGAGTTTAAGGTTCCAAAATTATTGTTGAGTGAAATTAAGGATGTTTTTTTTTAATACAATCAGGAAATAGGCTTAGAAGCGGCCATTTTTTGAAGATCTCGTAACAGAGCACTGATTAATTTTTAGAAAAAAATACCGAAAATTTAACGGATCTAAACAATATACCGAAACCTTGTACACATATGTATAATTATCATGAATGGTTGTATATGTGGGGTAGCGGAACATTGGATATATATTCATTATTTTTTCTTTTTAAGAATTAATAAGTATGAATAATTAGTAACTAATATTTAAAACAAATTTTTTGTTTTAAGGATATTTGTATAAAGTTTTATACAAAGTAAAGTGTATAGAATTTTATTTGAATATATAGATATATTATTTTTTAATATGTCTTTATTATGAAAATTATTCATCGATATAATCCAAGAGAGAATGCTGACATGAGTAACGAAAAAGGAATATCCTCGCCTTAAGCTTATGGTATTTTATTTAATTTTCGGTATCTAAATTATTAATCAAAAGGTAATTTTGATGATATTTTTATACAATTATTTAAGTAAAAAACAAAACCTTTATTAGTAGTAAAGGTTCTGGAAAATTTTTTACTTAAAATATAATTGATATATACCGTACCTAAATACTATCGCAAGTAAGCAAGTAGAGTATACAAAGGCGTTTGAGTGAACAATCATTAAGGAACTCGGCAAATTGACTACCGTAACTTCGGGATAAGGAGAGCCATTTTCATTAGTTTAACTTAGTTTTTAGCTAAGATTTTATTAAACTAGTGAAAAGAGGAAGCATGGAATAATGTTGTACGACTGTTTAATTAAAACACAGCACTCTGCAAAGATTAAATATCAAAGTATTGAGTGTGATGTCTGCCCAATGTCGGCTGGGTAACGGATTTATCTTAGTTTTTAACTAAGGTTTTGAAGGATACCCCGATTAATGGCGGCCTTACCTATGAGGGTCCTAAGGTAGCGGAATACCCTGGCCGTTAAATGCGGTCTTGCATGAATGACTTAACGATACAACAGCTGTCTCGATGATTGTCTCAGTGAAATTGGAATAGCAGTGCAGATACTGTTTACCTCTAGATAGACGAGAAGACCCTATGCAGCTTTACTGTTACTAATTACAAGAGTGAAAATTTAGGATAATTGCGAGTGTATAAGGTAATTGAATGATATCAATGAAACACCTTTATTTGTTCCTATTATATGCTCTTGAGGATTGGGAGGCAGTTTATGCGGGGCACAGATCCCACAAAAAGTACCTGGGTATATCCAAAGTTCATATTGTAAACTTGTAAACTATAATTTACAAAAATTTTAGTTTGTTATTAATTATATATTAATAATTATACAGTTATTGTTAGATTAAATTCAATATGTTTTTTATTTTAAGTAAGATTTTAACTATATGGTGAATAGATGTATTTAAAACTTTATGTTTTTAAAAGTTTTTTTTCATATTAATATTGTATTTATATACCTTTATTAATATGATGATTATCTATACTCGAAAAGTTTAATGGCTTAATCTTGCTTTACTGTCTGACCTACAAGTCTATCAGTCGCGTAAGCGGGGCATATGATCACAAGATGCATTAAGGAAAGGTCTTGGATTATAGAAAAAGTTACGCTAGGGATTTAGAACTGTAAGTCCTCCAATATTAAAAAATATTGGTAATATATTGGGTAAATTTCAAAAATAACTTATATTAATTAAGTGTATTTGAAGCGAAACTTATTTTAGCATGTGTTTATCTTTAAGATAAATTAAAATAAGGACGTTCAACGACTAAAAGGTGAGTATAGCTAACAATAATCCTTTTTTAACGCCCAACATCTTTATTAATTAATCATAACTAAAAACACTATTTGTATAATAATTATTATTTTAGAATAATGTATTAGACTTGGTTTACCAAGCTTTAATATTATATAATTAATTCTATTAATTATATTAATATATATATATATATATAGATATGTTAAATATTATAAAATCAAAATTAAATACTACATTTAAAAAAAAAGGATTAAATGATTCTAGTATAGCTATTTATAATAGAGATGTTATACCTGCTGTAAGGAATTGAAAAAGTAGTATATATGCTTATAATAAAAATGCTATTAGTTTAATTCCTATTAAAAGCAAATATGTAATGAAATTAATTAAAGCTTACTTTAATTTATATAATTTACAACTAGAATCTTTATTAAGAAAAAATAGATTACGTCGTAGATTTAGAAAAATATCTACTAATAGAATATTTATTAGTGATGGTGAATTTAAACATACTAATGATAAAGTAAATATAACATTATATGTTTATAATAAACAAAAACTTAATTTGTTATTAAAACTTAAAAAAAGATATTTAACATTATTTAAAAAAGCTAAATTTGCTAGAAAATTAAAATTAATAAAAAATGTAGGATTAAATATTTTGTGTAAACATCAACAAAAAAGTATATTATTAAGTAATCTTTTACCTAAATATAATACTCAAGTAAATACAGCACAAAATATTTACTATTCAAGATTTATTAAAAAAAGTTTTAGAAGATTAAAATTCTATATGTATTATAAACAAATGCTTTATATTAATAAAGCTAAATTTGAAAATACTTATTTACAAGGTTTAGTAAGTTTAGTAAAAAATATTTTTAATAAAAATGTTGAATTTAATATAATTAATTTAAAATATTTTTATTTTAATAGTAATATATTTACTCAACCTTTAGAATTAAAATTAAAAAAAAAAAGAAATGTTTTAAGATATCTTAAAGTTTTAATAAGAAAAGCTAAAATTAAAAATGTTAAATTAGCAGATAAATCTAAAAAATTCTTTAATTTTAATATTTTTAATAGTGATAATTTTTTACAACTAGATAATACTAAATCTAAATATCTTAAAAAAATTATTTTAAGTAATTTAAAATATAAAAGAGTATCTGGTGTTAGATTAGAAGCTGCTGGTAGATTAACTAGACGTTTTTCAGCTTCTAGATCTCAACGTAGAACTAAATATAAAGGAAATTTAGAAAATGTTTATTCTTCATTTAAAGGTTATCCTACACCAGTTTTAAGAGGAAATGATAAAGCTAATTTACAATATACTGTAATTAACTCAACTTCACGTGTTGGAGCTTTTGGTGTTAAAGGTTGAGTAAGTAGTACTTAATTTATCTTTTCTTTTTATTTTATTTACAAATTTTCCCTCCCTTATATTAATTAATAAAGATGATGAAATAGTCTGAACCGTTTTGAGAAAAATGGAAATAAAAGTATATTCGGCGCGCTTTGCGCGCTTATTCAGCTTCTGGCTGAATCTTTTATGATAACATAAATTGAACAGGCTAATTTGCGCAAGAGAGTACAAATTGAGTGCGCGGTTTGGCACCTCGATGTCGGCTTAGCTCATCCTCATGCATGCAGAAATCATGAAGGGTTCGACTGTTCGTCGATTAAAGAGCTACATGAGCTGGGTTTAATACGTCGTGAGACAGTATGGTTTCTATCTTCTAGAGGAACATAAAGTAGATTAAAGATAGCCCCTTCGTACGAAAGGAGTTGGGTATATTGATCTCTGGTTTACCTGTTGTTTATGATTTATATTATAACATATGTTATAATGATAACTAATACTTATACTAAGGTATTGTTACACTATTAGTAGTGTAGCCAGACAACATAGGCATGGCAGGAAAGCTACATCAGTTTAAGATAAGTGTTGAAAGCATCTAAACGCGAAGCAAACTTTATGATACTTTTATACGTAGTAGAACACTACGAGCATAATTGTTATTTTTTAACAATTAATAGGCTTTAGTTGTAAGAATGAAAACATTTTTAGATATAAAGTACTAATTTTTAAGAATAGTATACTAAATATTATTAAATATCATTATAATATTTTATATGTTACAATAAAGCCTTATTAGCATAAAAGTAATGCAACCGTTTTGTAATCGGTAGAAGTGAGTTCGATACTCGCATAGGGCTAAATATATTTTTAGATATAATTTAAAGACCCAATGGTCAAGTCTGGTTAAGACATAACATTTTCACTGTTAGTGCGGGAGTTCAAATCTCCCTTGGGTTAAAAAAGATTTAATATGTAAATATTTTTTTAAAAAGAGATTAGCTCAGTTGGTAGAGCTGTCGCTTTACACGCGAAAGGTCAGGTGTTCAAATCACCTATCTCTTAAAGCGAATTAATGTAATAGTAACATATATGGCTCATGTCCATATTATTTAGGTGCAAATCCTAAGTTCGCTACCAAAGACTATAGCTTAATTGGTTAAAGCGAACCACTCATGATGGTTTGAGTAAATGTTCAAGTCATTTTAGTCTTATTTAATCCGAGTGCTGGAACTGGTAGACAGTCTTAACTTAAGCTTAAGTGGCGCAAGCCGTAAACGTTCGAATCGTTTCTTGGATACATTAGGGGTTATAGTTTAACTGGTAAAACGACGATTTTGCATATCGTTATTTCAGGATCGAGTCCTGATAACTCCATAACTATTATTATTGTTAAGTATTAACGCTTGAGAAGCTCAATTGGTAGAGCGGATCATTGAAGCTGATTAGGTTGTAAGTTCAAATCTTATCTCGAGCAAACTTGGCTAACATGGCTACTTAAATTAATAGATATGGGTATGCTGAAATTGGTATACAGGTTCCGCTTAGAACGGGATAGTTTAAACTATGCAAGTTCAAGTCTTGTTACCCATATTTATATATACATATAGTTTATGTTGTCGACTAATCGGTAAGTCATAAATTTTTGGTATTTACTATTGGGTGTTCGAGTCGCCCCAACATAAGACAAATTATTAAATATTTTTTTTTATTATGTGTCTACTTTAGCCAGGATAGTTTAATAGGTAGAACAATAATTTCATGAATTAAGAATGAGAATTCGAATTTCTCTCCCGGCTTTTAGACTTTAATAAAGCTATATTAAATATTAAATAGTATATACTAATATAAGTTAAAATCTGGTTAGAGAGTATTCTTACTATATTATAGATATCTAGTA
>JAMADQ010000032.1:0-21028 GCA_023624055.1 Paecilomyces sp. PK2413
ATATAAATTAATATAGATTTATATCTTTTATAATATCTAAAGAAGAGAATTTTAATTCTAATATATATTAATAATATTCTAGTTAGTACTAAGTAAATAAAGAATATTAACTAATTTAAATAATAGTTTAGAATAATTTATAAAATCAAAAATCTAGAAAAAATAAAAAAAATTCTTAATATTTAGATTATTTACAATAGAAGAAATAGAATATTAATAATAAATTAATTTTATTATATCTAGGAACTTTTGTTAAGATATAGAATAAATAAAGAAAAAATATATCTAGTTAATATTTTACTAAATAGATATAATTAGTTAAAACCTTTTAATCTTTAAGATAAATAAGCAGACTAGAAAAAATACTAGAAAATTATTAGTAATCTTATCTATCTAGCAATCTTAATAAGACTAAATATTATATTTATAGTAGATAGATTTAATTAATATCTATTAGATTTATCTAAAAAGTATTTTAGATTATTAAAATCTTTAATAAAATATCTTTATTTAATTATATACTTTAGTCTTTAATTTAATACAAGCAAAGACTAATAACTTATTAAATACTTAGATTTAGACTATATAATAAATAAAACTAACTAAATATTAATTCTTAGAAATATTTTTATTCTAGCTAATTATTCTATTAGCTAGTTAAATAAAAAATAGAAATATATTATAACTTTAATAATAGAAACTAAATATATAACTATATATTAAGCTATAAAATAATTCTAATAATTAGTTCTACTTCTAAGAGATATAAATTATAGAAATTATATTAGTTTAAACTAGTATAAACTAGTAATAAAAAAAGAATAAACCTTTATTATTAGATTTCTAGTAAAACTCTTTAAAAATAATTAGATATCTCTATAAAAAATCAAAATATATTAATATTATATATTACTATATAAAAGACCTATACTAGAGAAATAAAATTAGTATAGAATTTATTAATATTAAAAATATAATTATAGATAGCTTTACTAAGTTACTTTCCAAAATAGACTTTACAAAATTCCTTAGATAATTAGAACTTACTAATTTAGCAGGTCTAGACTAAAGAAAAGTATTATAATATAATAGTTAGAACTAATATATTAAAAACTAATAATAAATAATTATTCTAAAATACTTTATTATTCTTAGAAGTTTCCTAGTTCTTTTATAAAAAAACTAGATTAGATATAGATTAATTATTATTCTAATAAAAATAAAAACTCTTTAAAGATTTTATTATAATAAAAAAATAATAATACTGTTTATTCTATTATAATATATAGATTTCTTTAGTCTTTAATTAAATTTAATTATCTTCTAAAATATATATTCTTAACTTATATTCTAAATATAAAATTTCTTTTCTTATTTAAATATATCTCCTTTAAATTTTAATTAATAGTTCTCTAAAATAATATATCTTATTAGTTATATAAAAACTAGTACTACTATTTATATACTATTATTATAGATTCTTACTAGTAATATTATTTAAAAGATAAATAATCTTATATAAGACTTAGTTATTAAAGATAACTAAAGTTAAAGATCTTAAATAAGATTTAGTAATTTTAGTATTTAAAATCTTTTTTATTTAATAAATTTTATACTTTCTATTCTGTAATTTCTTATTTTTTATTATTTGAATTTATTTATAAAATTCAGAAATTATATCTAATATTTTCTTATTTTAATTAGATAAACTATTAATAGTTTTTTTAAGAAATTTCCTTTATTATTTTTTAGTATTTTTTATAGCCTTTTAAACAATTAGTAGAAATAGGTATTTTTTAATATAATACTCTTTTTTATAAATATAATATTTAATAATAGTTTATTTATTCTTTAAAAAGAATATAATAGCTAGTTTAACCTAAAATTAAATTTTTATCTTTTCTAAAATAATTAAAATATTATCTATTTTTAGATACTTTTAAATATTAATAGTAAGCCTAATTATAATATATTCCTTAGATAATTTAAAAAGTAATTATTAGATTCTAATCTTTAATTTAACTAAAAAAAATATTATTTTATTAGATATAATAATTCTCTTTTCTATTTATTATAATTATTTCTAAATATCTATAATTATCTGTCCCAGAGTTATCTGAAAGTATATATAGACTTAGATAAGTTAGTATTTTTAGATAAAAAAGGTTTTTTAATATTTTTTCTATAATATTTTTTATAATATTACTATATTAATAGTATTTATAAATTAATCTTAATTATCTTTAGATAAATATTTTATAATCTAATATTAGATAGTTATATTAATCTTAGTAAATACTATCTTATATTTATTTCTAAATAATTTAATAGCTTTCTAGCAGTTCTTACTAATTAATTATTATTTTATATAAGTAAACTATTTCTTATAATTTCTTCTTAAAAGAATAGAAATAAATCTTTCTTTTAAATTATTAAAATTCTCTATAAAGAATATTATAATAATAAATTAATATTCTAATCTTTAATAAAATTTAATTCTTATTAGATTTAATATCTAGTTCTCTAAATATTAGAATAATCTTATTATAAATTCTTTTATATAAGAATAATTTATTACTACTATTTTAAATCTCTTTAATTCTAAATATTTTTATTACTTATTTTTCTATTTCTAAATTATTATAAATCTAGGCTTATAACTAGTTAAAAATAATTAATTTAATTAATGCAGCTTATTTAATTAAAAGATATATTACTAATAATAGAAAGATTAACTTAAAATAAAAGAATTAATAAGAATAGAATAATAGTATTATTAATACTAATTATATTAATTATTCTAATTATATTAATTAAGAGATTTAATATAATAACTATCTTCTATTAGTTAAGTTATATAACTAGATTATATAATATTCTATAGAAATATACTAATTCTAATTATTATATTATAATATATAAGTTAATATTTAGTATATACTAAGTGCACTTAGAAAGCCTATTAAAAATTATAAATTATATATAAATAATAATATAAATAGTAGATAAATAATAAATAGATAGATTTCTATTTATATATTAATATATACTAAACTTATATAATAATAAAAAACAGAGCTTTATATTTTCTTAAATTTAGTATCTTTTTAAATAATCTCTTTACAGCTTATTATAATATTTTTAATTATTTATTCTCTAGTATTAAAAATATTAATTTAATTTAAATTTAATATATATAGAGATATTTATTATAACTTAATTACAAAATCTATATTATACTATTTATTCTTAAGTATATAGTAAATAAATATATTATATTATATTTAATATAGCTTTAGTATATATATAATAGTTCTTAAATATATAGAAGATAATATATTAGTATCTAGATATATAATATAGATATAATAGTAAAGCTAAAGTTATTAATATTTAAGTATATATAGAATTAATGCAGAATATATAATAGATTAGAATTAAATAATAGTACTATATATAAGAGAGCTATTATTATTAATATATATAAAATAGCTATAGATACTTAATATATATTTTATATAATTTAAAAAGAGAACTTATATATTTCTATTAATAGTTAAAATAGATAAGCTAGAATTTAGAATAAGAATATTTTTTTTGTAATAATTTATAGTACTATTTATATTTAATATAATTCCAGTATATATAGAATATCTATATACTAGTTTTCTTTCCCTTATTCTTAGTCTAGATATAGAATAGTAGTAACTAGTTAGAATTAGAATTTGGAATTAGATTTATATATATATTAGTATATATTTAATATTAAATAAAAGTATACTTACTATAATAATAATTATAGACTAATAGATTTATTATAGTAAGTACTATAGTATAGGTAATTAATTCTTTAAAGTAAACTAGTATCTTTGTAAAATTAATAAAGATAAAATTAAAAAAATAAATAAACTTAAGTATAATAGAATTTTAATATAACTTTAGTATATACTTAATACTATTTTTGTATATATATTGCCTATAAATAATGCAGAAAACTTAATATATTTATCTTTTATATATATTAATAATTATTTTGATAATATAATTTTAATATAAATATAAAATATAAATAAACTCTAGTATAATGTAATTTTAGTATATATTTAATACTACTTTTGTATATATACTATCTATAAATAATATAGAAGACTTAGTATATTTAGCTTTTATATATACTTATACTTTAATAATATAATTTTAATATAGACTTAAAATATAAATAAACTCCAGTATAATATAATTTAAGTATATATTAAATACTACTACCTTAATAAATAATACAGAATAATTAATATTTTTATCTTTATATATATTTATATACTTTATTAGTATAGCTTTTATATCTATTTAGTATATACTAAATATAGAATAGAGATTTATTATAATATAATACTCTATAGAAAAAAAACTTTCTCTAAATTATATATATATTATATATATACTAAGAGTTAAGAATTCGTATTCTAGAAGGTAGTTAAATACAACTAGAGATAGAAAGATTTAATTAGAGATTAAAGAAACCTATATATTATAGCAGAATAAAATAATAATATTATTATTTTCTAATTATAGTAAAATCTTTAAAGAATTTCTACTTCTACTAAAATAATAGTTAATCTATATCTAATCTAGTTTCCTTGTAAGAGAACTAGAGAATTTCTAAATAATAAGGTATTCTAGAATAATTATCTATTACTAGTTCTTAATATACTAGTTCTAACTATTATATTATAATACTTCTTTTTAGTCTAGATTTACTAGATTAGTAAGTTCTAATTATCTAAAGAACCTTATAAAGTCTATTCTAGGAAATAGTTTAATAAAGCTATTTATTATTATATTTCTAGTACTAATAAACTCTATACTAATTCTATTTTTCTAATGTAGATTTCTTATATAGTAATATATAATATTAATATATTTTAATCTTTTATAGGTATATATATCTCTTATTAAAAATAGAGATATTTAATTATCTCTAAAAAATTTTATTAGAGATCTAATAATAAAGGCTTATTCTTTTTTTATTACTAGTCTGTATTAATTAGAATTAATATAACTTTTATAGCTTATATTCTTTAGAAATAAAACTAGCTATTAGAACTATTTTATAGCTTAATATATAACTATATATTTAGTTTCTATTGTTAAAATTATAATAGACTTTTATTTCTTATTTAATTAGCTAATAAAGTAACTAGCTAGAGTAAAAATATTCTTAAAGATTAATATTTAGTTAGTTTTATTTATTATATAGTCTAAATCTGAATATTTAATAAGCTGCTAGTCTTTGCTTATATTAAAATAAAAATTAAGGTATATAATTAAATAAAGATATTTTATTAAAGATTTTAGTAATCTAAAATATTTTTTAAATAGATCTAATAGATATTAACTAAATCTATCTATTGTAAATATAATATCTAGTCTTATTAAGATTGCTAGATAGATAAGGCTATTAATAATCTTTTGGTATTCTTTCTAGTCTACTTATTTATCTTAAAGACTAGAGGATTTTAATTAATTATATCTATTTAGTAAAATATTAATTAGATATATCTTTTTTTATCTATTCTATATCTTAACAAGAGTTTCTAGATATAATAAGATTAGTTTATTATTAATATTCTATTTTTCCTATTATAGATAATCTAGATATTAAGGATTTTCTTTATTTTTTTTTAGATTTTTAATCTTATAAACTATTCTAAACTATTATTTAAACTAGTTAATATTCTTTATTTATTTAGTGCTAATTAGAATATTATTAATATATATTAGGATTAAAATCTCCTTTTCTAAATATTATAGAAGGTATAGATCTATATTAATTTATATAAAATCTATCTTCTAAAGTATTTTAATATAGATCTAGTTCTAGTTCTATATTGCTTACTTTAAACTATATAAAGATTTAAGGATTTTAAATATTGTTTTTAGTAAAACTTCTATTCTGGAAGGAATTATTATATATATCTCCTTCTTTAATATTAATTTAGTAAAGGTATTATTAATATCTATACTATAGTATTTATAGTCTTTTATAATAATAATAACTATAAAAATTCTTAATATATTATAATAAAGAGTAAGAATAAATCTTTCTTTTATTAAGTCTAGAATATCTAATTAATAAGTTAATTACTTTTTTAAGTTTTTTATTAATATTATATTTGGTATTAATCTCTAAGGAATTCTGAGATTAAGATTTCTTTCTAGTTATCTCTTAGAGAATTTAGTTTAATAAATTTTAATAATTTTTCTTATATCTAGTATTTAAACTCTTTATTATTTATTTATCCTTTTAATATATCTAATAAAAATACAGATTCTATTTTAGTCTATTAATTTGTTTTTTTTTATATTTTATAGTAGTAACTTTGAGTTTATATATAATATTACTTAATATTTCTATATTCTAAGATAGTTAATTAATAGTTTAATTTTAATAAAGGTTTTTTCTAAAGTTATTTAAATTCTATTAATTATTAGTCTATTTAATACTCTATTTCTAATATATATATTAGCATCTACTACTTTTATTTATAGTTTAATTTAAATATTTAAATCTTTAAGCAAAACTTTTATTCTTCTTTTAATAGTCTAATATATTTATTTAATAATTCTATTTTAGATTAATATATATAGAATTATTAGTTTATAATAAATGCTAAATTTTTTCTTTTAGATTTTAAAGATATTTTTAAGTTCTGATATATTATTTAATTATATATTAAATATTTTAAGGCTTATAACTATCTTTACCTCTCTTTTTTATTAGTTTAGAATAGAGACAGTATTAGATTTAGTTCTTATTAGAAATATTTATATTTTCTTTAAATAGTTATCTACTATTATTAAAAAATAGATATATCTATTTTTAGACTTTAGTATTTAACTATATATATTAATATAGATAAATTTTAGAATATCTTTTTTTTATTTATTTATTATATTCTATTTGTTTTTAATATTAGTTATAATATATATTATATATTAATAATTAATAATTACCTTAACAGATTTTTTTAGTATAGTAAATTTATACAAATTTCTGATTTTTTTAGATTTAAGATAGCTAATTCTTTTATATTATAGTTAATATTCTTTCTAAATTTTATAATTTTAAGAATCTTTATATTTATTAAGAATCTTACTATAATAAGATATTATAGTATTAAAAATATAATTATTAGATAGTAGTATTATAAATATATATAGTAACTTTAATATTAAGTCTAGATAGATCTTTTTAATAATATAAACTCTATACTTAATAATTTCTTAAATTACTATATTGTTTAACTTATCTAATATAGATATTGATTTATTATTAAAATATCTATATAACTTATAAGTTTATTTGCTAGTAAAGTATCTTAATTAATAAGAGATTTATTCTAAGATTTAGTATAAGTAATATATTTTCTAGATATATAATCTTCTTATTCTTATTCTATAAAGTAACTATACTTATATATTCTAAATATAAAATTTCTCTTTTTATCTAAATATATCTTTTTTAAATTTTAATTAATAGTCTTCTAAAATAGTATATTTTATTAGTTATATAAGAACTAATACTATTATCTATATATTATTATTATAGATTTTTATTAGTAATATTATTTAAAAGATAGATAATTTTATATAAGACTTAGTTATTAAAGATAACTAGAGTTATTAATTTTAATTAAGATTAAATAATTTTACTATTTAAGGTCTTTTTTACTTAATAGGCCTTATATTTTTTATTTTGTAATCTCTTATTCTTTATTAGTTAAATCTCTTTGTAGAGTTTAGAGATTATATCTATTATTTTTTTATTTTATATAAATAAGCTATTAGTAGTTCTTTTAAAAGACTTTTTTTATTATTTTTTAATATTTTTTATAGCTTTTTAAGCAGTAGATAGATATAGATAGTTCTTAATATAATATTTCTTTTTATAAATATAATATTTAATAAATATCTGCTTATTTTTTGAAAAGAATATAATAGCTAGTTTAGCCTAGAGTTAGACTTTTTTTTCTTCTAAAATAGTTAGAATATTATCTATTTCTAGGTACTTTTAAGCATTAATTATAGTTCTAGTTATAATATACTTTTTAAATAGTACTAAAAATAATTATTATATTCTAGTCTTTAGTTTAGTTAAAAAAAATATTATTTTATTAGATATAATAATTCTCTTTTCTATTTATTATAATTATTTTTAAGTATCTATAATTATCTATTCCGGAGCTATCTAGAAATATATATAGGCTTAGATAAGTTAATATCTTTAGATAGAAAGAATTTTTTAGTATTATTTTTTTAATATCTTTTATAATATTACTATACTAGTAGTATCTATAAATTAGTTTTAGTTATCTTTAGATAGATACTTTATAATCTAGTATTATATAATTATATTAATTTTAATAAATATTATTTTATATTTACTTTTAGATAATTTAATAGCCTTCTAGTAGTTCTTGCTAATTAACTATTTTTTTATATAAATAAATTATTTCTTATAGTTCTCTCTTAAAAGAATAGAAATAAGTCTTTCTTTTAAATTATTAAAATTCTTTATAGATAATATAATAATAGTAGATTAATATTTTAATCTTTAATAGAATCTAATCTCTATTAGATTTAATATTTAATCTTTTAAGTATTAGAATAATCTTATTATAGATTCTTTTATATAAGAATAGCTTATTACTACTGTTTTAAATCTAATTAATTTAGAAATAAAGAATTTTATATTACTAGATTTTTAATCTAAGTTATTATAAACCCAGGCTTATAATTAATTGAGAATTTGTATTTTAGAAGGTAGTTAAATACAATTAGAAATAGAAAGATCTAACTAAGAACTAAAGAGACTTATATATTATAGTAGAATAAAATAGTATTATTATTATTTTCTAATTATAGTGAAATTTTTAAAAAATTTCTATCTCTACTGGAATAATAGTTAATCTATATCTAATCTAGTTTCCTTGTAAGAGAACTAGAGAACTTCTAAGGAGTAAGGTATTCTAAGATAATTATCTATTACTAGCCCTTAATATACTAGTTCTAACTACTATATTATAATACTAAGCCTATTTAAATATTATACTATAATTAGCTTAGTTTCTAACTTAAACTAAGCTTTTCTTTAAATAGATTTAGCTTCTAGAGTAAGCTAAGCTTATTCTAGAGTAGGCTAAGCTATAGTCTAAATTATAAGTTTAATAAGTTTATTTACTTTAGTATATATATAAATATAGTCTAGCTAGAATTACAAGAAATAGTATAAATTAAAATCTTTAATAATTAAATGTTTTTTCTTATAGCTACTAGCTAGTACCTTTTAGAATATTAGAAGTATTAATTAACTAGATTCTATATCTAAGCTTAAGCTTAGACTAGAATTATAAATATTATAAATATAGATTTAATTTCTAATCTATAGAGTTAGTATATTTAAATCTCTAATATAGTACTTTATAATCTAGCTTTATAAATTAATCTATTTATTAATAAATAAACAGATTTGCAAAGTATTTTTATCTAAAGATATTAGTTTTAATAATATATAAAATTCCTCTTTACTAAATAGATATATAAAGATCTATTTCTATAATTTCTAATAATTAGCCTATAATATATAAATCTATATAGATTCTTTTATAGTTTTTCTTTAAAGAAGCTATAATTATTACTTTTATCTTTCTTATTATTATTATTTTTATTATTCTAATATTCTATAGTAGTAGAATTTTTATTAATAATAATTTCTTTTTCTTAAAAAAGCTTATTCTTAGATTTATTATCTCTAGCTAACTAATTTTTTCTCTATTTATTTATTTGGACTAGAGTTACTAGAGTAGATATAGTAAAAAAAAAATTAATAATTTAATATAAAATAAAATATCTAGAATTTTTTTACTTTAAAAACTTATATATAATTTAATTCTAGAAATTAATAAAGGTTTCTGTTAGTATACTAGTTAGTTCTTAGAATTTTTAGAAATAGAATTTCTCTATTATAATTAGATTTAGATTCTAATAGTTATATTTCTTTATATAAGTCTTTTTACTCTACTATATTTTTTTTTATATCTAGATAGTATTAGTACTTTAATTATATATATATAGATTTAGAGTCTTAGCTCTATATTCTTTATATCTATTTTATAACTAGTTCTGTTAGCCTCTTTAGAATATATAGAATTAGAATCTTATAGTTATAATAATAACTACTATAATAACTATAGTCTCTATTAAAATAGAATATATAAATAAATTTCTAGAAGAGCTTTAGATATTTTCTATATAAATAATTAATTAAACTAGTAGAAAGGTTTAAATTTATATTTTGCAGATAGTATTTAATTTCTTTTTATATATAGAATAGTTTCTTAAATATAGTACTAAATCTATTCTAAATATTATTTAGTATTCTATTTTCTTTAGAAGATATTAAAACAAATAATATATTTTATAATTTCTTTATTCTTTAAGTATTTATAGTTATTTATATTATAATTCTCTATACAAAAGATATAGTAGAGGTTTTATCTATAATATTTAGTAATATAACTATAAGTCTAGTAATTAAAATATTACTAAACCTAGAGCTTCTTATAGTATTAAACTATCTAGCAAATATTACTAAAAAAGAGTATATAGCTAAGCTTACTCTAGAATAAGCTTAGCCTATTCTAGAAGCTAAGCCTACTCTATATATAGATTATATATTAATTCTATATATATATAATTTAGCTAAGTTAGAATATTATCTAATTATAATTTACTACTATTTAGCTAAATAGCCTAATTAATATATAAATAAACTTTAGTACTAATTATTCTTAATTTCTTATCTTAGCTTATCTAATATAGAAATTAAAAATTAGTTTTATATATATATATCTATTTAGAACTTAAGATATACTTTAGTCTACTATATAATATATATATAATACAAGTTAAGTATTAGCTATATATATATATATATATATATATATATATATAATTTATTTAGAACTTAAATTATTCTATACTAAAATTCAAAAAACCTCTAGCTTATAAAATATACAAATTAAGTATAGCTTTATATATATATATATAAATTATCTTAAAATTAGAATATATTAATCTACTATAATAAATCTCAGGATATATTTTAACTTATATATAGTATAAATCAAATATTAGCTATATATATATATAATCTATTCAGAATTAAGTTATTTTCTTTTTATCTTATACTAAAATTTAGAATACTTTTTAAATTATACAAAATATAAGTAAGTATTAATTTGTATATATAGAATTTATATAAGGTTACTATATTAGAATTTAGATATATCTTAGTTTATATAAAATATAAATTAAATATTAGCTATATATATATATAATCTATTTAGAACTAAATTATCTTTTTTTTATTCTATACTAGAATTTAGAATATCTCTTAAATTATATAAAATATAAGTTAAATATTAGCCTTGTATATATATAATCTACTCTTAGAACTTAATAGAATAGAAAAGAAATTAGAAGATATTAGATAAATTAATATATAGATAATTTATATTTACTTAATTATAATATAATAAAATCTATTTAAAGGCAATAATTTTATTTTATAATCTTTTTAAATATACTATTACAAAATATAATAAAGAATCTTTACAAATATAATAGAAAATTACTTTTTATTATTTAATAATTAGTTAATTATAAATAATAATTAAATTAATAATATCTTTAGTTAATTCCTATATAATCTCTCTATAGAGATATATTTAACTTAATTCCAAAATATATATAGTATATACTATATATATTATTAATATATACTGTTTTTATTAAATATTAATTTACTTTAGTAAAAACTTATTAAAGATTCTGTATAAATTAAAATAGAGCATACAGCTGAGCCTACCCCAGGATAAGCTTAGCCTACCCCAGGAGCTAAACACACCCCAGTAATTTTGTAATTTCTGGGGTAGGCTTAGCTTTTGCACGAAAAACTTCAAACATTTATTAAAAATCAAAAGATAGGAATATTCAAATAGGGGTTAAATATTTATATAGCTAATATAGTATATTTTATATAAAAAATATATAAAAAATCATACCCGAAAGGGTTAGTTCGAGAAAATTCAAAAACCTTCGAACTTTGGTAATTTTGCGATTTGTATGTGTAATTTACTACTTTCATTTATAGTGCAGTCATTTTAACCCTGAAAATTCCGAATTTTATATATATTATGTACTCAAATATATATTATTTTATAGCATTTATTATATAATTTTACTATACCTAATTAGGGCAGGAAAAATCAAAAACCCTTAGGGTGCGTTGAGGTTTCAAATACTTAAGTATTTCAGCCCCTGGAGTAGGCTGAGCTTGTCCTGGGGTGGGCTAAGCTACAGCCTGCTTATTTTCTATTAAATATATATTAAATACAATTTTTATAAAAAATTTAAAAAAATTTAATCTCTTTTCTATAAACTAAAATATTTATAGAATTTAAATTCTAGTTAGGAAATTCTTTAAACTATATATTAATAAAGTAAAGAATATTCTATTATAAAAAATAGTTTTAAAATAAATTAAAACTATAGATTTTTACTAATTTATTAAAAGAAATATCTAAAATTCCTTTTAAATAGTAGAATTATACTTAAAAATATATTAGATTATCTAAAAGTAGTTACTTTCAGAATAACTATAATATAAAAAAAATCTATCTTTATTAAAAATAATTAAATAGTATAAATATAAATCCTATATATATTTTATATATATTTTATATATATTTTATATATATTTTATATATATTTTATATATATATAATATATATACTAATAATATAATTAGTTTATAGTAGTATATAGAAAATATTACTAAATAACAAGAATTATTTAATTATAATATTAATAATATATAGCAAAATTATAATAATACTGTAACAGAATTATCTAATACTCTTAATTCTGCTAAATCTATAGTATTCTCTACTCTTTAAAGGGAAAGTAGTAGAGAACAAAGAAAGCTCTTATATATATAAATACTAGAAAGTTTAGTTACAGATAGATTTTCTTCTTCTTTTTTTAATTTAAAGTCTTTATCTGAAGCTGCCTATATATTAGAACTTAATATTATTCCTTTGTTAGTTAGAGTATTATATTACTTTAAGTTTAAGTTTTTACTATTTTTACTATACCTTTTCTCTAATTTAGATATATTATTATATATTGCTTAAGATATTAATTCTTTTTAACTTAGAATCTGAAGTTATTATTAAAATAATAAGAACTACTATAGAATCTAAGATTTCTAATAAATTTTAGAAAGAAGAGAATACTTATAATAAATATAAGAATAATAAATATTACTATTTCTTTATTTTTAAAGTAGGAAATATTTCTTGCTTTATTTTACTCTCCAAATTTATATTGCTATACTATAAGAAATCTTTTGAAATATAGAAGAACTATAGAATTACTATAAAATATCTTAAAAAAAAAATCTAAGAATTAGAATAAAATAAGTTCTAGAACCTTTGTAAATATAAATATAATCTAGAACTTATTTAAAAATTTAAAGAACTAAAGATCTAGAATAATAAATTAAAGGTATAGGTTTAAGATTTTTTATTTAAATATAATAAATATAAAAATACTATAACTAAATATATCTTTTATTATTATAGAGAAATTCTAGAACTAATAAGTAAATAAATAAAGTAATTAGTTAAGTTATTTAATCTATTCTTTCTTACTAATAGAAAGAATCCAAAGTTTAAGAATTAACTTATTTAGATTAAAGATAAGTTAAAGGTTAATACTAACTATTATAGAAGTAAACCTTTTTATATTATTTATATCTAGAGTTAACTAAATAGAAAAACTATAATTTATACTATTTCTAAATTTTATAAAGAATCTAATTATCTTTAAGCTATATTCTATAATCTAAACTATTAATAGAATATAAAATAATAGTTTATACTATTATAGATAAAATCTTATTAAAAATATTATAATTTTTTAATAGAATTTATAAGATTAGCTAGCAAAACTAATATTAATTCTAATAACTATAAGTCTAAAATATATAATAAAATTATTTCTATTTTTAGAATTATAACTACTAGCAAGTATTATAAAATTAATATATTTAATAATTATACTACTATATACTACTAAGCCTTATATATAATATAGATAAATAATAAAAAGATTTATATAACTAATTAAAATAGAATCTCTATAATTAGAACTACTTCTTAGAATACTTTTTTAAAGTCTATTACTAATAATTAAGCCTTTAAAAAAAAGAATTATAACTTCTAACTATAAGATTTTTATAAAAGAAGATAAGTATTTTTACTATAAGATAAAGGAATATTTAGTAGTTAACTATTTCCTAAAAAAGCCTATTATAGAGATATATATTATAAATTCTAAGCAGAAAAACAATAGACAAAAATTAAAAAAAGTTAATTCCTAGATTAAATCTTTTATTTAGGGAATAATATAGAATTAGCAGAGATTAATTTAAATTATCTTCTTAGAGATTACTATCTTATAAAGACTAGTATAGTATATAAGAATAAATATAATATAAAGCTTTCTACTCTTCTAGATTCCAGAATAAATAGATTATATTTTATAAATTATTCTCTAGTTTTTTTAATTATTTAATATTTTAATACTTTTTTAGAATCTGTAAATATCTTCTATAGTATTAATAGCTATAATAGAAAAATAAAAGAATAGATTATCTATATCTTAACTATATATCTAAAAATTAATAAATAATATTACTAAAATCTCTTAATAATTATTGCTAACCTTAGCTATTATAATTTAATTTTTAAAAGAAAATAAATAAAGAAAAAATCTATTCTTCTAAATATAAAGAACTAATAACTAATTTAACTAAAAAATAATCTTAGAAACTATTACTTCTGCTAGAAATTAGTAACTTTAAAGAAAGACTTAATTTAATTATATTCTGATTCTATATATTAATAAGATATAACCTGCTAAGACTAGCTAATAGAAAAGTAGATTTATATTTTATAATAAAAAGAACTACTATAATACTAATCCCTTTAAAAGAAATAGATAGATATCTAAATAGTACTTACTAAGATATAGTATAAATTAAAGAAGGAATTTAAATTACTAGAAAGAATCTTTTATAGATTCTCTTTTCTTCTGTTAAATTATATTTAGAATTTTAATATTACTATAATTAGAACTGCAGAATTCTACTAAATATCTTATAAAGAAGAAATAGAAGTATTTATAATTAGTATATATAAAATTAATAAACTAATTAAATAAAAGACTTCTATTAGAATTAAAGAACTAGAACTGCTAAAATTAATTTAAGAATATTTTTTTTTATTTATTAAGAATATACTAAGATCTTTTTTAAGAAAGCCTTAAATAAATTACTGTTTTATTAATTATATAATTACAAGATCTAATTTAAAGAAAAAATTTCTTTTAGATACTAATTTTTTTATAAATAATTTTTGGAAGAATTATAGGCTCTAAAAGTATACTTAATAAATAACCTTAGGAAAGATTTTATTAAGACTAGCCAGGAATTCTTTGTTTTATTTATCTTATTTGTAAAGAAGGCAAATAAAGAACTTTATTTTTATATTAATTATAGAAAACTAAATTCTATTACTAAGAAAGATTAATATTTCCTTTTCTTAATTAATAAGATTCTTGTTTAAATAGAATAAGCTAAGATTTTTATAAAACTAGATATATAATAAGCTTTTTACTAGATCTAGATATATTCTAATTCTGAAGCCTTGACTATTTTTAGAATCTAGTATAGAATATATAAATACTATATTCTTTTATTTGAATTTACTAATAGACTTACTATATTCTAGTAATATATAAATAATCTCTTTTTTAATCTATTAGATAACTATATTAGTATTTATTTAAATAATATATTTATCTACTCTAATAATAAATAGAAATATAAACTATAAGTTAAAGAGGTTCTTTCCAGATTTTAAAAAGCAGGACTCTAGACTAATATTAAAAAGTATAAATTCTATATTATTTAGATAAAATATTTAGGATTTATTATTGAAACTAAAGATATATAAGTTAACTTATAAAAGATTACTATTATTTATAACTAGAAAAAGCTTAAAACTATTTATATAATATATTTTTTTTTAGAATTCTGTAATTTCTATTAGAAATTTATTAAGGAATATAACTAGATTATCTGTCTACTAATTAATCTTATTAAGGAAAATTAGTCCTTTAATTTTAATTAGATATATAAAGAAGTCTTTAAGATTCTAAAGTAATATTTATAGTTTATACTAATATTATATTATTATAATTTAGCAAAGGTAATTTGTATAGAAACTAATATTTTTAATAGAATAATAGCTACTATACTTGCTTAATAGAATTATAAATAGAATCTATAATATCTAGTTATATATTTTTTAAAAACTATAGTATCTACTAAATATAATTATCTAATCTATAATAAGAAGTTATTAGCTATTATTTAAGCTTTAGAAGAATAATAAGTAGAATTTATTAGTTTATAAATAAATAAGCCTTTTAATATTCTAACTAACTATTAATTCTTGGAATATTTTATAACTATAAAGATTTTTTAACTTCTAGCAAGCTAGTTAGGCAAAGTTTCTTTTTTATTATTAGTTTTTAATCTAATACTAACTTAGAAAATTAAATATTCTAGCTAATATACTATTCTAAAGGGAAGATAAAGTCTTCTAATAATATTAATAGATACAAAAGCAAAGAATCTAATATTTATTAGATTTAGAGGTATTAGATAAATAGATCTAATAAAAATTAGTAAAAAGGAAAATTATAATATTTTTAATTTTAACTAAAAAGCTTTAATTAGTAAACTAAATTCTTAAGGAGAATTATAAGAATCTAAAGCTAGCCTCTCTCTGCAAAGAAGCTAATAGAAAAGAATCCTTTTAAAAAATAGAAAAAGAATTACTACTTTATTATAAGTAGTTAATAGTATTTAATATAGATAACCTATATGTTTAACTTCTTAATAAAGCTTATTGCTAAGTTTTTATTATTTATTCTGAAAAAAAAAAGATTCTAATCCTTTTAAAATTCTATTACTACTAATTCTAAATACAGAGTTTTATTAAATAATATATTTTAAATTATTAGATATATTATTAAACTAAGAATCTTAAAGACTTTTTTTTAGAATTATTATAATTCTTATTAATTCTGAAATAACTCTAGCAGTATATTGCAATAGATTTCTAATCTTTTCTAAAAAATAAGTATAGATATAATATAGTATTTATAATTATAAATTATTTTAATAAATATTCTATTTCTATTTCCTATTATAGTACTGTTATAGTAAAGATTATAATAAGAATTTTTTTAGAATATATTTACTATTATAAAGAATTTTTTTAGAATATATTTACTATTATAAAGAATCTTCTAATACTATTATTTCTAATTAAGGTTTTTAGTTTATTTCTGATTTTTAGAATAAATTCTGTTTAGTTTTAGATATATAACTAAAGCTATTATTAGCTATTTATTTTTAGATAAATAGATAAACCGAAATATAAAACCAATATATAGTATAGAGATTCTATTCTTATATAAATTATTATTAAGATAATTAGTTAGAGTTTCTATTTATAATAAATTTTATAATAGTAATTTTAATATAAAAATCTACTAGACTTTTCTTCTTTATAGTTAAAAGTAGATATAAATCCTAAATATTATTTAATTAAAAACCTCTTTATTAGAATTTAATTATATTAGAATAAGTAAACTAAAAAAATGCTTAATAATAGATATAATAACTAAAGAATATCTAGAAAGATATTTAATTTTTAATATAATAAGTCTAGAATAAACAGAAGAAGCAAGTAGATAAATATTATTGGAAAATTAATTTTAGAGTTAGTAACTAAGTTTTTGTAAAGCTAATAAATTAGATATTAGAATATTTATTGAAAAAACTTAGTAACTAAATAGAAGAACTATTTGAGATTCTTTAGTAAGTAGAGAATATTTAGAAGCTTAAGCTTTCTAATATTATAAAGGTTTGTCTAATATTTCTACTAAATAGACTCTGGAAGGCCTTTAATAATTTAGTTCTATATTAATTAAATAATAAATCTCTACTAGAGAAAATTAATAATAAATTAAAATAGAAGATTAATAAGATTATAATAGTCTAATAGTATTATAGATATCTATAATATTATATTATCTAGAGAGAATATAATAAGGATTTAACTTAATATTCTACTTTAAACTTCTAGAATTTATTTATAAAATTAAAAGAATTTTATAATAAGTTCTCTAATAAACCTAGACCTCTATAGAATCTTAAGTATTAGATTAACTGTTAAAAGAAGAATAGAAATTTTTAAAAAAAAAAGAAATAATAACTCTATTATTAATTTAAGAATAAATTAATTTAAAGAGAAAGGTAATATAATAGAATTATCTAATATCTTTAATTCTGTTAAATCTATAATATTCTCTATTTTCTAAAGAGGAAGCAGTAGAGAATAAAGAAAGCTCTTATATATATAAATATTAAAAAGCTTAGCTACAAATAGATTTTCTTCTTCTTTTTTTAGCTTGAAGTCTTTGTCTAAAGCTGCCTGTATATTAGAACTTAATACTATTTCTTTATTAGTTAGAGCGTTACAAATACTATATAAATTTCAGAACAGATATAATAAAATAGTAAAATTAACTTTAATATAATACTAAGTATATATTAAAGATATATTTTAGATATATAAAATTAAAATATAGCTAAATCTTAAATAAATTACCTTTATTTATTAGTTAATTCTAATAATTCTTATAATATAAATAATTACAGATCTTTTAATAAAAATATTAAATTTAAAATAGTTTTAATATTATTAACTAAATATACTAAATCTAAAAAAGATTAAAATAGGAAATCTATAGAGTATATACTAAATATAGATAGAAATAAGAATAAAAACAGACTAAAAGATTAAAATTATATTTAAATTTAATCTTCTACTTAGTAAATACTTAAAAAGTCTAATATATTAGAAATCTCTTAATTAGATACAAAGCATATACTAAATCTAAATAGAGACAGATCTAAAAATTAAGATTATAATTAAATTTAATCTTCTATTTAGCAAATATTTAAAAAATCTAATATATTATAAGTCTCTAAATTAGATATAGAGTATATATTAAATCAAAATAAAGACAGAAACAGAGATAAAAATAGAAATAGATCTAAAAAAAGAAATAAATCTAAAAATTAAAATTATAATTAAATTTAATCTTTTATTTAATAAATGTTTAAAGAATCTAATCTATTAGAAACCTTTTAATTAGATATAAAATATATACTAAATCTAAACAGAGATAAAGGCAGAAATAAATTTAAAAAAAAAAAAAACAGATCTAAAAGTTAAGATTATAGTTAAATTTAATCTTCTATTTAATAAATACTTAAAGAGTCTAATCTATTAGAAATCTCTTAATCAAATATAAAGCATATACTAAATCTAGATAAAAATAGAGATAAAGACAGACTTAAAAAAAACAGATTTAGAGATTAAAATTATAATTAAATTTAATCTTCTATTTAGTAAATATTTGAAAAATCTAATATATTACAAATCTTTAAATTAGATATAGAATATATACTAAATATAAATATAAAAAAAGGTAATTCTAATAAAAATAGCTAAAGCTAAGCTTAGTTAAATTTAATATTTAAAGAAACTTAAATCTCTATATTAAATTTAAATAGTTCTAATAGCTTTAATATTAAATATATACTTATTCTATATCTAATATATACTAAACCAGAATTAAATATAGATTTAAATAAAGATAAAGCTTATATATACTATAAAAAAGAACTTTTATTAGAAGATATAGTAAAGATTAATTTATTTATTTAATTAAAAGAGAGATTACAATAAAGATTACAGGAATTTAAATAGAAAAAAAGGAAATTAATAGAGTAGTTTAAAGCAGAAAAAAAGAAAAAATAAATATATATATTAATAGATAGATATAGTTTCTTATATATATATATATATAATACTATATTATAAAAATAAATAAGATAAAAAAATCTTTATTAAATTAAATCTAGCTAATTAGTAATACTTAGAAAATCTAGGATTTATATATAAAGAATTTCAGAAAAGGTATTCTTAAAACTAGTATTAGATATAACTAGATATAGACTTAGTATATATTTAATATATAAAAGAAAGCAACTTACTAATTTCTTTATAGTTAGAAATACTTTTATAGTTATTATAAGAGTAACTATAACTATACTTAGTTAGAGTTTTATTAAGAATAGACTACTTCTTATTATATAGAATATAATAATATTTAAATAAAATATTTATAGAAAAAATATCTAAACTATATTTAATATATACTAAATATAGATTAAAAGACTATTTATTATTATTATTACTATTAAAAGAAAAGAAGTTACTTATCTATATAAAGTTAGCAGATATATAATATAAATAAAAAATATATATACTATATACTTTCTAAAAGAAATACTAGATTTAAACTAAGATTAATATAAATTAATACTTAATATATACTAAGTATACTTAGAAAGTCTATTAAAAGTTATAAGTTATATATAAATAATAATATAAATAGCAAATAAATAGCAGATAAATAGATTTCTATTTATATATTAATATATACTGAATTTATATAATAATAGAAAATAAAATTCTATATCTTCTTAAACTTAGTATTTTTCTAAGTAATCTCTTTATAGCTTATTATAATATCTTTAATTATTATTCTCTAGTACTAAAAATATTAGCTTAATTTAAACTTAATATCTACAAAGATACTTACTATAGTTTAGTTACAAAGTCTATATTATACTATTTATCCTTAAATATATAGTAAATAAATATATTATATTATATTAGTATAGCTTTAGTAT
>JAMADQ010000033.1:0-11729 GCA_023624055.1 Paecilomyces sp. PK2413
ATTATATATTTTTAATATATATATTTAAAGTTTAACTAATCTAACTTAGATTAGTAAATTAGTCTTAGCAAAGAATAATTTTTTTGTAATTAACTATAATCTATTTATAAAAAACTATAGGCAGTTTCTTGAAATAAAAACCTACTCTAAATCTGCAATAGGTAGATTTACATTTTCAAAAAACTACCCGACCCGCCTATTTAACTAGTCTAGGAGAAATCTATAAAGGTAATTACTAACTACTAATATATAATATATATTATAGCTAATATTAGAAATAAATATAGTATAATAAATAAACAAAAAGAAGGTATTCTAAAACTTATCTATATTAATATATATAATCAAATATTAGAGTCTAAGAATAGATATATCTATTTTTTGATAATTATAGACAACTATTTAAGGTAAAATAAATATTTCCAATAAAAACCAAATCCGATACTATCTCTATTCTAAACTAATAAAAAAGAAAAGTAGAGATAGCTACAGGCCTTAAAATATTCAATATATAATTAGATAATATATTGAAACTTGAAAATATCTTTAAGATCTAGAGGAAAAAATTTAGCATTTATTATAAATTAATAATTCTATATATATTAACCCAAAATAGAGTTATTAAGTAAATATATTAAATTATCAAAAGAAGAATAAGAGCTTTACTTAAAGATTTAAATATTTAGATTAAACTATAGATAGAAGCAGTAGAAGCTAATATATATATTAGAAATAGAATATTGAATAGACTAATAATTAATAGAGTTTAAATAACTTCAGAAAAAGCCTTTATTAAAGTTAAGCTATTAATTAATTATCTCAGAATATAAGAATATCAAATAATATTATATATAAACCCAGAATTACTGCTGTAAAGTATAAAAAGAGATAAATTAATAGACTAGGGCAGAATCTGTGTTTTTATTAGATATATTAAAGAGATAGATAAGTAATAAAGAGTTTAAATATTAAATATAAAAAAGATTATTAAAACTTATTAAGCTAAGTTCTTTAAGAAATAACTAAAAGAAGACCTAGACCTCAAAATTCCTTAAAAATTAGTACCAAATATAGTACTAATAAAAAACTTAAGAAGATAACCAGCTTATTAATTAGATATCTTATCTAAATTAATAATAAGATCTAATAAGTCTTTAGAAGAAAAAAAGGACAATATTAATAATTAAAAGAAGATTAGTAATTCTGAGAAAGCCTTTTTTAAAATTACTAATTATCAGAATATATATAAGATTTTAATAGAACCTCTATTTAAACTAAACAGACAAGAATTATCTTATATAAAAATACCTCCAATAACAAAGCAAAAGAGGAAAAAATATAAACTACTGGAAGAAAAATAGAATATAAAATTTTATAAAATTATATTTATACTAAATCTATTATTCTTAGAAATTAATATAGGAAAAGAAAAGAACTCTAAGAAAGTCTTTTCTAGAACCTCTAATAATCAGAAAGAATATATAAAATTAATATTTAATACTATTATAACTATATATATAACTAAAGAATAAATTCTAATTCTAGTTTTATATTATATTACTGTTAATAATTCTATATAGAAAGAATTATAAAAGAATGTTTTTAAGTTTAAAACTAATATATTCTAGACTAATAGTACTTTTAAAATAGTTATTCTACTACCCAAAGCTAATATTATTATAAACTAATAAATACTTACTACTAAATATAATCTGGATAACTCCCTTCAAAAGCTTAAAGTATATCTTATTATCTATAGATTTATCTAAAAGTATAATATTAATTTTAAATATACTTTTACTTCTATTCTTTATTATAATATATTAAGAGTCTTTATAACTATTATTATTATAGAAGACTATAAATATTATACTATAAATATTAATAATACCTTTACCAAATCGATATTAAAAAAAAAGATATATATAGTAGTTCTTCCTGGGATAGAAATTCTACTAAAAACAGTATTCAAAGTCTTTAAGTCTTTGTATAGTCTAAAGTAAACAGTATAAAACTAAAACCAGATCTATATTAAAATATTTTAGAAGATAGGTTTTATATAAATTAATATAGATCTATACCTCTTATAATATCTAGAAAAGGGAATTTTAATCCTAATATATATTAATAATATTCTAGTTAGTACTAAATAAATAGAGAATATTAACTGGTTTAAATAATAATTTGAAACAGTTTACAAGATTAAGGATTTAAAAAAAGTAAAGAAGATTTTTAGTATTTAGATTATTTATAATAGAAGAAATAAAATACTAATAATAAATTAATCTTATTATATCCAGGAACTCTTGTTAAGATATAGAATAGATGTAGAAAAGATATATCTAATCAGTATACTACTAAATAGATATAATTAGTTAAAATCCTTTAATTTTCAAGATAAACAAACAGACCAGAAAGAGTATTAGAAGATTATTAGTAGCTTTATTTATCTGGCAATTTTAATAAAACTAGATATTATATTTGTAGTAGATAGATTTAGTCAATATTTATTAGATCTGTCTGAAAAGTATTTCAGATTGCTGAAATCTTTAATAAGATATCTTTGTTTAACTATATACCTTGGTTTTTAGTTTAATATAAATAAAGACTAGCAACTTATTGAATATTTAGATTTAGATTATATAATAGATAAAACTGATTAGATATTAATTCTTAGAAATATTTTTATTCTAGTTAGTTATTCTATTAGCTAGTTAAATAAGAAATAGAAGTTTATTATAATTTTAATAATAGAAGTTAAGTATATAATTATATATTAAGCTATAAAACAATTTTAATAGCTAGTTCTATTTTTAAGAGATATAGATTATAGAAACTATATTAGTTCTAATTAATATAAACTAGTAATAAAAGAAAAACAAGCCTTTATTATTAGTAGACTGGTTAAACCAAACCAGAAAAACCTAAACCAAACCAGACTAAACCATTTTATTATAGTTTAGTTTACTATATTAAAAAACTATAATAGTCTGGTTTATTATATATAAAAACCAGTAGTTTTTGGTTAAACCAATAGTTTATTTTGGTTTGGTTTTTTTGGTTTTCTTGGTTTTCTTGGTTTTTTTTTTTTTTTTCAAGGTTTATTATTAATATAGATTTAACTTAAATTAGAATATTTAAAATATAATAATATAAAATTATAAAATTAAAATTAGAAATAAATTTACTCTAATTATATTTTTAATATATTATATAAGAATAAAAACTAATTTAAGTTAAATCTTAGAAAAAATTTAAATTTTATATTAGCTATTAATATAATTAATTTATTAATAATAATAATTCTAAATATAAGAAGTTAAACTATTTTTAGATATATTTCATTAATAATTAATATATATAATATTTCTAGATATAGATAATTCTCTATCTATTAAATAAGAAATAGAAATCTCAAAAGATTACCTAATTAGAAAACTTTTAATATTAGAAAAATTATTAATATTTTTAATTTCTTTTCTATCTTTATTATTACTAATCTTATTTAGAGATTTATAATCCTTATCATTTAGTTAAATATTAGATAGTTTAATATCTATTTCTTTATAAAGAGCTTTAAATTCCTATTAAATAATAAAATAATCTATATATATTAATAATATTAATATATAAATAGTTTCTGGTAGTAAATGGCTTTAGCAATAATAATAAATATCTTAAATATTATTAAAAAGATATTTAATTCTAATACTACTTAAAGGGATTACAAGAAAATTATAAGCTATTATTATAAGAATTAGAAATTATTATTTATTTAATTTCTAATAATTAAGAATATTATCTGTATTATAAATCTCTATTTTAATTTAAATTAGAGTTATTATTTATTTATTCTGAATAAAATAATTATCTTATCTTTATAGAGATAAATTTTAATCTTTTAATAAGAATTGTATTCTGAGAAAATACAATATCTTTTTGGATATAAGATATAATCAAGTATAGATAATAATAAAGATAAGGTTAACTATATTTTAATATCGGAATTTTGAGTAATATAATATTAAAAAACCTTATAGAAGATTCTTTGATAAATATTATATTAATTTATTATATTATTCTACTATACTAGAGTCTTAAAGCCTTGTAATTTTAAATCTGGATAAAGAATAATAGAAATAGCATATATAAATCTTTAAGATTTATATATTTTTCTATAATAGGTTTTTAATTTCTTATATATTTATTCCAAAGCATTTTGCAATTATATTTTTTATATAACTTTCTTATATTTGAGATAATTAATTAACTTTTCAAAATAGTTAAATAGAGAATTATAAATTTAATAAATCTTATAAACTATTAGACTATCTTCTTTAGATAAACTAAGAATAAAAATATAAAAAGACTAAGTTAATTTAATTAGATATTTAACTTAATACTATTTAAAGACAGATAAGTTCAAATAACTAATATTATTATTTGCCTATAATATAATAAATTAGTTAATAGTTAAATACAAATCTTTAATATAGCAAAGTATAAGATAAATTAAATTCCATTTTATACAATAATCAAGAAGTAATATTTTTAGTTAATCAGGAGTTAATTATTATAATATTTAAAAATATTTATAGTATTAAAAATTAATATTAATATATTATATAATTTTGCAAATCTATATAATAGAATTAATACTTTTAACTTAAGTTAGATTATTAATATATAAAAATATTAACTTATCTTTTCTAAAGTTAAAGAAATACTCTAAGAATATAAAAGATTTTTATCTTTTTTATTATTCTATTAATAATTATTGGTTTCAAGTAGTGCTTTAATATAAAGATTTATTATTAATATATTTACAGAAAGCTAAAGGATATATACTAAATATAAGATATAATATTAATTTTATACTAATTAAAGTAATATTTAATTTTATCATTTTTTAAAGATTAATTCTGTTTATAATTTAGCTTTTAAAACTTTACTAAAATAAGTTATTAAAATATTATTATTGCTTATATTGTTAGTTATAATAGTAAGGATTTAATATTATAATTAATAATGCTTTAAGGCTTATAATACTATTTTAGCTAAATTTCTTTCTATATATAGACTATTAATTAGATTAAATACCAGAAGAATCTTCTAATACTAAAAATTAAAATTAATATAATATCTAGTTATAGCTAGAAAATAATATTAAAATTGACTTGTTTAATAATCTAATACTAATGAAATCTTATTATAATTAGATAAATGTAATAATATTTCTGTATAAATAATTTGTTTAAGCTTAAATAGATAATTTTGAAATTATTGTTAATTAGATATTTGTAATTACTAATTACTAGCAACTATAACTAGTATATATTTAAATTAAATATATTTAATTATTTGGAAAGGTTAATAATATATAGTAATAAAATATAGAATTTAATTATAGATATTAGATAAAGAGTAATTAATTAATAAATTCTAAAAATAATTAGTTAATAAATTAAATCTAACTTAAGTTAGATTAAGAATTAAAATTATTTACTTTGCCTTTTATAAATATTTTCTTTATATTCCTATTTTTTCTTTTTTTGGTCTAAAAACCATAATTCTATATAGTAAGATAGGTTACTATTATATTAGTATTATTGCCTGTTCTTGCTAGATATTAAAAAAAGATATTATAAAAAAGATATTAAACCTTAGGTATTTTATTAGATAATTAAGTAATTTCTTAATAGTTTTTCTATGCCTTAGAGTTTCTTAAATAATTAGATTATTTAATCTATTGGAATTTCTGTATAGTATCTTTTTTTTTTCTAATTTTATAAATGATATCTGTTATTACTATAATTTAAATATAGAAAGATATTCTTGAAATATAAAATATATAATTATTTTAATATAATTATATTATACTTTTTTTAATTCTGAAAATGTTAGTTTTACTAGAGATTAGAATATAAATCCAGATTCTTAATCTAGTTTAATATTAAAATTAATAGTTTTATTTTAATTCTAGAGATATAGTAAAGAGAGTTATTTTTATAATAATAAAAAGTAATATTTAAATTAAAAAAAAGAATCTAGATCTTCTAAAATAAAAGGGTTTAAAAATAGTAAAAAGAAATTAGAAGATAATAATAATTAAAGTAGTATTTTAATAAAACCATTAATAATCAAAGAATAGCTTGAATAAAAAATTAATATACTATTAGTAGTCTAGTTTTAACTTAAATTAAAAAATATTAAAATCTTCTATTTTATAATTATAAATAATAATAATAATTAGAATTAATAAAATATTAAAATTATAATCTATTATTGTTAATTAATTAGCAAAACATTTTATTAAAGATTGCTATAAATATATAATTCAAAAGTCTCAAAAATAAAGATCTCTTTATTAAAATAATAATATATTTTTTTTAATTATTAAACTTTAACTAAGAAATATATACTCTCTCTACCTATATATAATCTGGAAAAAGAAAAAACTTTTGCCTAATAATTTAATTTAAATTAGTTTCTAGTTACTATTAGTTATTAGATAACTTACTTTTTTTTTATTTTTTTTTAAATTTTTTGTTTTCTTTTTCTCTCTTTATATTAACTCTTCAAAGAAAAGCTTTTGCCTATTAATCTAATTTAAGTTAATTTCTAATTACTACTAGTTATTAGATAACTTACTTTTTTTTATTTTTTTTTTAAATTTTTTGTTCTCTCTCTTTCTTTTTATATTAACTCTTCAAGAAAAGCTTTTATTTATTAATTTAACTTAAGTTAATTTCTAGCTAATATTAATTAGTATATTAAATTTATCTTTTTTTAGCCTTTGTATTAATTCTGCTTGCTTAAAATCTTATTATTTATTTTTATCTATATTAACATATTCTTTTTTTTTATCTTCTTAATAATTACTATTATATTTAATAAACTAATTATTAGTGTATTCTGATAGTATTATAAATTTATCTATTCTTAATTAATTATTAATTTTAACTTAAGTTAGAATATTTATTATTTATTAGAAGTAGTAATAGATCTATTTATTTAATTTAGAGGTAGGCTAAATAATTTACTATTATAATTATAATCCTTTCCTTTCTGTAAAGAACTACCTTATATTAAAAAGGTATAAATTATTATTTAATTTAAGTTAAAATATATATTTATTATTGCTTTTTAAAGATTCTATAATAGTCTTCTTATTATTTTCTAAAGGCTTTATAATAGTCTTTTTATTATTTTCTGAAGGTTCTATAATAGTCTTCTTATTATTATCTGTAGTTAGAAAAGAATCTATATTTAATTAGTAATTATTTTCTAACTTAAATTAGAAATTTATATATCTAATTAGAATTCTATTTAAAATTAAAGTTTTTAAATCTGTTTATATTTTTAAAATAAAGTATTTAATATCTTTTACTACTATTATTTTTGATTTTTCTTCTTCTTTTGGTAGCTGCCCTTATCTATAGTAACCTTATATATTAATATATTATTTAATAAAGTTAGATCTATTATATAGTTCTGCTACTATATAACTTATTTTTATTGGATTTTAGAGTTCTAATTTAATATAAAATATTCAAGATACTTATTTATATTCTCTATTTTGGAAGTCCAGTTATAATATATTAGAAGATCTATAATCTTTCTAATTATTTATAAATAGACTAGCTATTTATTCTAATATTATTAGCTTTTAACTTAAGTTAAATTAGTATTATACTAATATATCTTATTAGAAATAAATTTATCTAATTTCTTTTATTTTTTAATATCTCTATTATTCTATTTATATTTCAGTATCAGTACTATTATATATTTAATCTATTTATATATCTATAATATGTCCAGGATATCTGCCTTTGTCTTTAGAAATTGTTTGTTTTATTTATTCAAAAATATAGGCAGATTTTTAATTATAGGATTCTTACAAAATTACACCTGGATAATAGTTATTCCAAATATAATATATAATAAGAGATTTTAGTTCTAGTAGATTTAATATTTTAATTTAAGTTAAAATTGCAATTTATTTATAATAGCCTTAGGATTATTAAATATTTATATTATTTCTACTAGTTTTCCTGGAAGTAACTAAACTATCTTATAAAGAATTTTAATCTAATAGTATAATTTAAATTATTTTAAATATTTGTTTCTTTCTATTATTACTTTATCTCTCTAAATATCTTTGTTCCAAAGGACAGAAGATAGCTTAGTCAATTAATTAATATAAGTATCTATTCTAATTTAAATTAGAATTAATACTTATTAGTTCTTTAAGCTTTTGATTTTCCTATATTAGCTTATAGTAGATAATATTAGCAAATTTAATAATATATTTATTAGTAGTCTTCTCAAAATCTTTAAAATTAAAAAGAATTCAGCTCTTTAATTTGATATACTATTAGAAATATCTAAATCTCTCTAATATAAGAAAAGAGAAACAAAATTTCAGTTTAATCCAAAATATAATATATTTTAGAATATTCTTAAGTAGACCAGATATTAATATATTAAAATAGATTTATAATTATCTAAAATTATTATTAGTCTTTAATAATATATTCTAATTTAAGTTAGATTATATTATATAGAATATCTAATATTTTTATATCTAGAAAGATTCTTCCAAACTTATATATATATTATATCTGAGAGAACTATTAAAAATAAAGGTCTTCTATTAGTATCTTTTACTAAGAACTATTTAATAATTAATTAAAACAAGTTTTATAAATTAAACTATTATATATTAAAAGGTAGTTTTAAGATATTATCTTTATAATTAGTATAATTAGGAAAAAACAGTATTCTTAGATTATAATTAGATGCTTTATAATAATAATTAAGAATAAGATTCTAATTATCTATTATAATATTAGAAATCCAGTTATTACTAAAAATCTTTTCTGTAAATTTAAAGAACTATTTAAACTCTAGTATCTAGAGCTAACTTAAATTAAAATATATATTTTATTAGAATTAATATAGGATTTACTTATTAGATCTAGTTTTAAATTAATAATTAGATTTTCCAATATATAATTATAATATATTTGGCTATATACTGTTTGTATATAGTATTTAATCCTTTCTCTTTATATCTTTTCCTGGAGTAGTAATATAGTACAAGAGTAATAGGCCAGTATAATTCTAATAACTATTCTAGCCTAATTTCTAAACTTATTATATCTTGCTAGTAATATCTTCTACTCTACTAATATTTTTATTTTATAAATATTAATAAATATATATATCTGCTTTCTATTAGTATTTGATTTATAGATATCTTTGTAATTAGCTTATAAGAGGCTAAGAAGATTAGGCTTTATTATTATTATATTATATAGGTTAATAATCCAAAGATAGAACTATAGATTATTAATATTATTCTAATTTAAGTTAGAATAGTATTTACTTCTAGTATTAATACTTTTAAGAATTTATTATTAGAATCTAAAATCTTAATAATAGCTTCTTTAGTTTACTTTTTTAAAATATTAATTAAGGCTTTTCTCTAATATTACCTATTTTATAAAATGGGTACTTTGATATAGGTAAAATATTTAAGAAAAGAAATAAATTTATCTAATTATCTAATTTTTGTTTTTAAGTAGATTAAGTTTATTATAGCTTATAGATTACTAGTTTTAATATATTTAGCCAGGAGATTATTAAATATCAAATTTAGCAGAATAATATTTATTTATATTATTAGATTTTAGTATTAAATCCCTGTTTAAAATTCTATTTTTAACTTTTGAATATAATCCTGATTAAAATCTCTATTTTTTTGTTTATGCTTCTATTTTGTCTTTAGGCATCAAATATCCAGGATAATAGTACTGAAATATGCCTTTTTAAGATTTTTATAATTATAAATAATATCCTTTCTAATAGAAATCTGTATTAGGCCCTTAATAAATATCTTAAATTTATATTTTATTATCTAATAATGCAATTTAACTATTTTAATTTAAATTAGATAGCAGGCTATAAAAATCTAGGATTTTTAGAGTTCTGCATATAATTCTTCTAAAACAAGTAAAATATTATTATATTTAATATTATACTATACTAAATAAAAAGATATTAATAATTCCAAATAATATTAGGTAATAATAGAAGAGGATTTTATTTAATTTAATTATAATCTACAAAAAATAGGAAATAAAGCACTAATTCTATAAGGGTAAACTTTTTTTTAGGTAAGATTAACTTAAGTTAGAATTTCCCCTAAAGATTAAAAGAACTAATATATATTTATTAAACTTTATTAATAAATAAGCACTAACCAAAAAATTACAGTTAACTATAAGATACTAGACTTCAAACTTCAAAAATCTATAATTTAACTTAAATTAGAATAAAACAGGGAGGAAAAAAAAAGGAAAAACCAGATTCTAACTTAATTAAAATAGACCTCAGAAATATATTATAATAAAAAAAAAATTAACTAAAGAGAAAATTATATTATATATATATACTATAAAGTATACTAGTTCTAATTAGATAATAGTATATTCTAATTTAAATTAAATTCTGAATATAAAATTAATAGATTAGATTTTATATATAATTATAATTATATACTAATAGTTTTAGTATTTAATTAGATAATATATTTTATCTATCTTTAATTAATATATATTAAGTACTATAGATTACTGGGGTAGTTTTTAATATATATTTCTAAGTCTTATTATCTGTTTAATATTATCTATTACTATTTTTTTTAATAGTATAACTCTAAATTTTATTAAAAAGATCTTATATTATATTATATTATTATTATATATTTAAAACTTATTTTTAATTATAAATCTTATTACCTAAAATCTCTATAATTATTATATTAATTTATTCTTTTCTAACTAATTTAGAAAGTCTTTTACTAACTATATCTATTTTTCTTTACTAATTCTTTAATAATTAAGATATTCCTTATATTTATTTAAATGTTATTTCATTCTTTACCAATATTAATAAAATAAATTAGGGTCTAGAATTTCTTTATAAAAATTTTAATTATCAAAATATTTATTTAAAATTTTAGTATATAAAAAAATATAACAAACAATATTAGCTTAGATTATTTAATATTTAGATTATTAGCTATATAAATAATTCTAATTAGAAAGATTATCCTTAATATATTTAAAATATTATAGTTCTTTAATCTTTTTCTATAAAAGGAAAATATCTTATTATTTAGAATTATAATTTTTGTTTACCTTTTAATATTAAGGGATTTAAATATAAATAAAAATATCTATATGAATTTCTTTTATTAATATAACAAAAATTTCTTTAATTTTTGTATTCTAAGAAAAAAAAAGCATAAACTTTTATTAATAAAGTATTTTATAACATTAATATTTTATAAAGTAGATAAAATAAATGCCTTAAATATATAATGCATTGGATTTTACAAATAATAAAATATAAAGATATACTTTTCCAAGGCTTTAACAGTAAAGGGAAATTAATAGATTCAAGAATAAAAGAATATATTTTATTATTTTAATGGTAAAGAAATTACAATAAAAGTCTGGAAATTTTAATAAAAATAGTAATCTATAGATTCAGAATTTAATCTATATTATTCTAACTTAAGTTAGAATATATATAATATTATAATATATAATTTAATAGATTTAAGTAATATTAATTTACTAAAGAATTCTTATTATCTTATAATAGAATTTTTATTGCATAATTACAATTAATAATATAATATTTATAAGATATTT
>JAMADQ010000034.1:0-10551 GCA_023624055.1 Paecilomyces sp. PK2413
ATGTAATTAAATTTAAAAATAAAAATAAATTAATAATAAAATAATAAAATAATATTGAATTATTAATAATATTCTATATTATATATATATATATATATATATATATATATATATATACAATCTATATAGTTATGCAAAGTAATATATTTAGTATTTTAGATATTCTAACTTAAGTTAAATTATAGTTTAATGTAATTATTATAATATACTAAGGGGAAAATATACAAGTAGTTTGGGTTTAGGGTAAGGTAGCAGAGAAAAGAAGTATAGTATATAATATATCTTCTTATCTAGATAAAAAGATATATCTCTTCTAAGGAAAATAGATACTGTTATTTAAGTAAGAAGATATATTTCTTTTGAAAAAAAGTAGATACTATTATCTAAATAAAAAGATATATTTTTTTTAAGGGAAAGTAGATATTATTACCTAAATAAGAAGATATATTTCTTTTAAGGAAAAGTAGATACTATTATTTAAATAAGAAGATATATTTCTTTTAAGGGAAAATAGATACTATTATCTAAATAAGAAGATATATTTTTTCTAAGGAAAAGTAGATACTCTTACCTAGATAAAAAGATATATTTTTTCTAAGAAAAAGTAGATACTATTATCTAAATAAAAAGATATATTTCTTTTAAAGGAAAGTAGATACTCTTATCTAGATAAAAGTATATATCCCTTATAAGGGAAAGTAGATACTATTATTTAAATAAGAAGATATATTTCTTTTGAGGAAAAGTAAATACTCTTACCTGAATAAGAGTATATATCTTTTATAAAGAAAAATAGATACTGTTACCTAAGTAAAAAAATATATCTTTTATAATAATCAAATAATCTAATTAGCTAATTAGCAACCAGTTTATAATTAAAAAATAAAAACTGCAGGAGATATTATAGAACCTTTATATTAAATAAATATTATAGGATTATAATTAATCTATTTAAAAATAAAACAATAATCTTAAGAAAAATATTGCTAAGAGAAAAATAAAACTACTTGATAAATAGTATGTCTTAGACTAGTCTATTAAGATATATTAACTATTCCAATTTTATATTAGCAAGAATAATTAAGGAGTCTATGCTAAACTCTAATTATTTTAGTATCCTTTTTATTAAATGCAGAACCTGCCTTATTATTAATAATTAATTCAAATTTATATAATATTCTTTATTGCTAAGATTTAAAATAAGTTCTATTTTAATAAAATGCAAAGTATCTATAACAGAATCTAAGCCTTCTAAATATAAAGATAAACTAACTATAAATATTAATTATAATAAAATAATATTAGAAAGTACTAAAATCTATTATTTAGAATTAATATAAATCTAACTATAAAGTATTTTATTTATTTAGTCTAAGCTATATAGAAATAATTAATCTCTTGATTAATAATATATCTTATAATTATAGTAGAGTTTTTAATAAAGATTTTATTAGATATTGCCTAAATATTATTTATAAGCTATATATTTTTTAAAAGAATAGGATTAATTATAGTATTACTTATAATTATAAATAGATTAACTAATTTTATTTAGTTAGATTAGATAGATTAAGAAATAGCTTTAATTAGTTTTTAAAGGCTTTTTAATAGTTAAATTAGTCTAAATACCTATTATTACTAAATAGCTAATAGTGAATTTATAATTAATAAAATTTCTGGTTAGCTAATATTAAATAGTTACCTTATAATAATTTCTTGCAGATTAAGATTCTAAGTTTTTAGACAAAGTAATTAACTTCTGGTAGGGTTATAATATTTATAATAGTAGTAAATTAAAGATTTAATTATCTAGCTTTAATTGAGATTCCTATACTAATAATATATATATAGAATAGATATTCTACTATACTGATTTAATTATTAATTATATAATAATTATACTTCTTTAATACTATCTAATAATAATAATAATTAATAGATTTCTCTTGCAAAATATATTAAATATAATTCTATATTTATTAATTATATATAATATACTATTTACTATAGTATTAAGTAAAATATCTTGCAAATTTTATATATTACTAATTGCAATAGATTCTTGACTAACTACTTTATTAACTTATAATAATATAAAATATATTAATTACTATACAGCATATAGTATTCTACTAAAATTATATAATTATTATTTTAACTTACTATCTTTGCCTAATTAAAAGAATTGCAGATTAAATAAGTATATATTATATCTATTATTGTTTCCTTATAAGGGAAATAGAATAAATATAGTTATTAATATATTACAGTATTAGCATTAATAGTTCTAAAATATTATAGATATAATTTATTATATTAGAAGATTAGAATTCTAATATATCTCTCTTACTAATTAGGATTATTTATATAATTACTTAAATAAAAATAATAATTATAAAAAGAAATTTTCTCTATTATATTTTTAAATACTAGAGTTATTATTTAGTCTATCTAATATATAATATTACAAAATAATAGTATTTCTTATTATACAAAAAATAATACTTTATTTATAATATATTTTGGATAAAATCTATTAATATAGTATAAACTATTATTTACTCTTTCTTTATATTGCTTAGTAATATAGTATTAAAGACTAAATAGCACAAAAAATAATTAATAAACTACTAATTTATTATTTTTTTTGAATAATGTTTAAACTAGATAATAAAAAAAAGATTAAATCTGCTATATTTAATTTTTAAACTAAAATCATTTAATTTTACCAAGATTATATTAAAGACTCTGGTAATATAGCAAAAAACCTTTTATTATTTGAGTTGCCTATAGATACTAATTATTATTTTAAATACTTTATTTAACTATTCTGGTATTAACTATTGTAATTGGTATATAATTCTATTTTTTAATTATTTAAATATTCTTTTCTATATAATCAAGTGAAGCAAATATATTAACCAAAGATAATTATCCTATTTATTAATAATTATTTAATTAATACTTATTTTTATCCAGAGATTCAATCTCTTTTGATAGTAAACTGTAGTTTAACAAAGATACACCTATAGAATATAATAGCATATATTATTATTAAATTAGAATATAAACTATATAAATTATTAGATATAAAAGGTAAAAATACTATTTTAGATACTTTAATTAATAATTTTGTAAATAAATATTAAGAGCTTCTTAATATTAGATATATAAAAATTTAATTTATATTTTTAATAGTAATTGTATTAATAGTAAAATCTGATTCCTACTATATATATATTATAATAGAAAAGTAAACCAATACAAGATTATTTAGAAAGATATAATCTATATTAAAGATAATAGAAAATCTAAATTTGTTTATTTAATATAGAGTTAGAGAATATAATTAATTCTTAAATCCCTTTTTAATTTATATTATATATTATTAATATATATATAAGTAATTAGTATATTTTAAAGCAAAAATAACTGCTAATCTCAGATTAATTAGAAGTAGTAAAAATAATTAATCTTTTTTTTTAATAACTAATTATACAAATACTTTATAGGATAATATTTTAAGTAAATGATTTTATAATTCTATATAAATCTTCAAAGATTTAGTAGATATAAAATAATTTTATAAATAACTAATATTGTTATTTAATAGTATTATAATTAAAATTTAACTATAGTAAAACTCTATCTAAGCTTTATTTTTAACTAAGCATATATAATATATATATATATAGATTAATAGACTTGTATTATATATTAATATTAGCAAACTGGTTTTATTTAAGATATAATAGTAAAACTATATTCTTTAGATTAATTAATTAGAACTTGTAATACTATAGTAATAGCTTATTATAAACAAAGTTTTAAACTTGATTTTATTATAGATTTTAAGTTTAAATATTATTTTATTTATCTATTACTGTTTCTAAGCTTATTAATTCTATTTTAGTTTTTGAATATTTTTCTATAGCTATATTTATTATATTATAAGATTAATAATTATATTTACTATATTAATAATTATTTAACCATAATGGCTTAATAATATATTCAGGCAACTGCTTTTATTCCTTTATAAGAGATAACTGGGAATAGCAAACTAGTGGTAAAATATTGGTAAAATAGATATATTTATAACCCCTAAATAATAATAAAATCTAGAATCTTATCTAATAGTAATTAAATCCTGCTTTTATTATAGTAATAAATTGCTATTTATTATTTACTATATCTTCTAAAAATAAAAGAATTATTAAAAATAAAATACTATTTATATAATTTTTAAGCTAAAGTTCTATATAGGATTATTTAAGAAGTTTAAGTTAATCTTAAGTTTCCAGCTTCTAAATATTCTATCCTCTTTCTTATTATAAAATTCCTAAACAGAATTTATATAAATATATCTATTTACCTATTTATAAAGCAGAAATATCATTATTATTATAAATTAGATAATATTAATAATTTAATATAAAATCAGAATAGTTAGATACTATTAGAACTTTCTAAAGAGATATTATAATATTAATAATTAATAGACCTATTAATATAGCTGATATCAAAATCCTTTTTAATTCTGAATTCTTTGTAGTAAATACTAGAAGATATTTAACTATATATATTAATACTAATATAAAGTTATCTGGTTTCTTTTAATTATCTTAAAGAAGAAATATAAATAAATTTAATTATAATCCCTTAATTAAACTTTCTAAAGTTCTTTTTAATAATTTTAACTTCTTTAATTTTCTACAGGAATATTAATTACTTATTATATAGAGATCTGCACAAGTACTTCTAATAAAAATATTAGATTAATTATCTCTAATACCTGCTTTTAACTATTTATTTATATTTTAATTATTGGAACCTTCTGTTTATAAATCTTTATTAAATTAATGTTTAATACTATTAGTTAATTTATTAAAAAGAATTAGTACTGCTTTTCTAAAATCCTATAATAATTATATTATAAATAGCTAATTATTGTAATATTTAGATAGTAATAAAGATACCAATAGCTATAATTTTAATCTTTTGCAATTTAATAAATTGCCTAAACTAGATAATAATATTGCCAATTCAGATAATAAATAAGATAATCTTTTTAATTAATAAATTATATTTATTAATTATAAATCTCTATAACTAATCTTTAGTAATTTAATCTATTAATTTTTAATTTATATAGAATTGCTTTATTAATGATTTTATAGTATATAATTTTATTAAAAAAGTTTTAAATCCTTCCTTTAATTTTAAGAAAGTATATAATATACTCTAAGTTGAGAACAATCGGTACAATCGGTGCGGCTTACTTAACTAAGAGGCACACTACTGGTAATAAGAAGATTAATTTAGAACAGGAGAATTGGCAAGGGTAGAACAATAGTATTGTTAATATTAATTATATTGGTTATTCTGATTATACTAATTAAGAGACTTAATATAATAACTATTTCCTACTAGTTAAATTATATAACTAGGTCATGTAATATTCTATGGAAATATACTAATCCTGACTATTATATTATAATACTCTTCTTTAGTTTGGATTTATTAGATTAGTAAATTCTAGCTATTTAAGGAATCTTATAAAGTTTGTTCTGGAAAGTAGTTTAGTAAAGTTATTTGCTATTATATTTTTAATATTAATAAACTCTACCTGGATTCTATTTTTTTGGTGCAGGTCTCTTATATAATGGTATGTAATATTAATATGTTTTGACTTCTTATAGGTATATATATCTCTTATCAAAAATAAGGATATTTAGTTATTTTCAAAGAGTTTTACTGGAGACCTAATAATAAAGGCTTGTTCTTTCTTTATTATTAGTTTATATTGATTAGAACCAATGTAGTTTTTATAGTTTATATCTCTTAAAAATAGGGCTAGTTATTAGGACTATTTTGCAGTTTAATATATAACTATATATTTAGTTTTTATTATTAAAGTTATAATAGACTTCTGTTTCTTACTTAACTAGCTAATAGGGCAATTGGTTAAAATAAAAATATTCCTAAGAATTAATATTTGGTTAGTTTTATTTATTATATAGTCTAAGTCTAAGTATTTAATAAATTACTGGTCTTTGTTTATATTAAATTAAAGACTAAGGTATATAGTTAAATAAAGGTATTTTATTAAAGATTTTAGCAATCTAAAATGCTTTTTAAATGGATTTGATAGATATTAACTAAATCTGTTTATTATAAATATAATATCTGGTTTTATTAAGATTATTAGGTAGATAAGGCTATTAATAATCTTCTAGTATTTTTTCTAGTCTATTTATTTATTTTAAAAACTAAAAAATTTTAACTAATTATATTTATTCAGTGGAATATTAATTAAATATATTTTTTTTTTATCTATTCTATATTTTAACAAGAGTTTCTAAGTATAATAAGATTAATTTATTATTAGTATCCTGTTTCTTTTGTTATAAATAATCTAGATATTAAGGATTTTTTTTACTTTTTCTAGATTCTTAATCTTATAAACTATTCCAAATTATTATTTGAATTAATTAATATTCTTTATTTGCTTAGTGCTAATTAGAATATTATTAATATATATTAGAATTAAAATCCCTTTTTCTAGATATTATAGAAGGTATAGATCTGTATTAATTTATATAAAACCTATCTTCTAAAATGTTTTAATATAGATCTGATTTTAATCCTGTATTATTTATTTTAGACTATATAAAGATTTAAGGATTTTAAGTATTATTCTTAATAAAACTTCTATTTCAGGGAGAGCTACTATATATATCTCTTTTTTTAATATTAACTTGGTAAAGATATTATTAATATCTATAGTATAGTATTTATAGTTTTTTATAGTAATAATAGTTATAAAGATTCTTAATATATTATAATAAAAGATAGAGGCAAAAGTATATTTAAAATTAATACTATATTTCTAAATAAATCTATAAATAATAAGGTATGCTTTAAGTTTTTAAAGGGAGCTATCTAGGTTATATTTAACAGTAAGTATTTATTAGTTTATAATAATATTAGCTCCAGGTAATAAAGTAACTACTTTAAAAATATTATTAGTCTAGAATATATTAATTTTAGACTTGAAAGTACTCTTTTATAATTTATTTTATATAGGGTTATTAACTGTAGTATAATATAAGACTAGAATTAGAATTTGTTCTTTAACTATATATATAGCTATTATAGTATTAAATATTTATTCTATATACTCCTTCTTATCTATATTAATCTCTAAACTTGGGAGATTTAGTATAAATATAGCTTTATGGAATTTTGTATTCTGCTCTTTTTTTAGTAATTTATATTCTTCCTTTTTTTGCTTTGTTATTGGGGGTATTTCTATATAAGATAATTTTTATTTATTTAATTTGGATAGGGATTCTACTGGAATCTTATATATATTCTGGGAATTAATAGTTTTGGAAAAGGCTTCCTTAGAATTACTAATCTCCTCCTAATTATTAATATTATTTTCTTTTTTTTCTGAAGGCTTATTAAATCTTGTTATTAGTTTAAATAAGATATCTAGTTAATAAGCTAGTTACCCTTTTAAATTTTTTATTGGTATTATATTTGGTATTAATCTCTAAGAAATTCTAAGGTCTAGGTCTTCTTCTAATTATTCTTTGAAGAACTTAATTTAATAAGTCTTAATAGTCTTTTTTATATTTAATATCTAAATTTTTTATTGCTTATCTATTCCTTTAATATATTTAACAAAAATATAGATTCTATCCTGATTTATTAGTTTATCCCTCTTTGTATCTTATGGCAGTAACTCTAGGTTTATATATAATATTACTTAATATTTCTATACTCTGAGATAGTTAATTAATAGCTTAATTCCAGTAAAGACTTCCTTTAGAATTATCTAAATCCTATTAATTATTAGTCTGTTTGATATTCTATTTTTAATATATATATTAATCTTTGCTGTTTCTATCTATAGTTTAATCTAAATATTTAAATTTTTAAATAGAGTTCTAGTTTTTCTTTTAATGGTCTGATATACTTACTTAATAACTCTGTTTTAGGTTAATATATATAGAATTATTAGTTTGTAATAAATATTAAATTCTTTCTTTTAGATTTTAAAGATATTCTTAAATTTCAGTATATTATCTAATTATATATTAAGTATTTTAAGGCCTGTAGTTATTTTTATTTTTTTTTTTATTAATTTAGGATAGAGACAGTATTGGATTTAGCTCTTATTGAAAATATCTATATTTTCCTTAAGTAGTTATCTATAATTATTAAAAAGTAGATATATCTATTTTTAGACTCTGGTATTTAATTATATATATTAATATAGATAAATTCTAGAATATCTTTTTTTTGCTTATTTATTATATTATATTTATTTTTGATATTAGCTATAGCATATATTATATATTAGTAGTTAATAATTATCTTTATAGGTTTCTTTAATATAATAAGTTTATATAAATTTCTGATTTTTTTAGATTTAAGATAGTTAATTCTTTTATACTATAATTAGTATTCTTTCTAAACCTTATAGTTTTAGAATTCTTTATAGAAGACTTTTATAAAATCTACCTTCTTCTAAGAAGTAACTATAGTATTAAAGGTATAATTATTAGTTAGTAGTATTATTATTATATATAATAATTTTAGTATTAGATCTAGATAGATCTTTTTAATAATATAAACTCTATATTTAATAATTCTTTGAATTATTATATTATTTGACTTATCCAATATAAATATTGATTTATTATTAAAGTATTTATATAAGTCTATTTGTTAGCAAAGTATCTTAGTTAATAAAAGGTTTACTCTAAAATTTAGTATAAATAATATATTTTTTAGATATATAATCTTTCTATTCTTATTCTGCAAAGCAGCTATATCTATATATTCTAAATATAAAATCTCTTTTTTTATTTAAATATATCTCTTTTAAATCTTAATTAATGATTTTTTAAAACAGTGTATTTTATTAATTATATAAAAACTGGTACTACTGTTTATATACTATTATTATGGATTTTTACTGGTAATATTATTTGAAAAATAGGTAATCTTATACAAGACTTGGTTATTAAAGGTAATCAAAATTAAAGATCTTAAATAAGATTTGGTAGTTCTAATATTTAAAGTCTCCTCTACTTAATAGACCTTATATTTCCTATTTTATAATCTCTTATTCTTTATTATTTAAATCTCTTTATAGAATTTAAAGATTATATCTAATATTTTTTTATTTTGATTAGATAAGCTATTAGCAGCTTTTTTAAGAGATTTTCTTTATTATCTTTTAGTATCTCTTATAGCCTTCTAAATAATTAATAGAAATAGGTATTTTTTGATATAATGCTTTTTCTTATAGATATAATACTTAATAGCAGTCTATTTATTCTTTAAAAAGAATATAGTAGCTAGTTTAGCCTAGAATTAGACTTTTATCTCCTTTAAGATAATTAGAATATTATTTATTTCTAGGTGCTTCTGAGTATTAATAGTAAGCCTGGTTATAGTATATTCTTTGGATAATCCAGAAAATAATTATTAGATTCTAATCTCTAACTTAGCTAAAGAAGATATTATTTTATTAAATATAATAATTCTCTTTTCTATTTACTGTAATTATTTTTAAGTATCTGTAATTATCTATCCCGGAGTCATCTGAAAGTATATATAGGCTTAGATAAATTAGCATTTCTGGATAGAAAGGGTTTTTTAATATTTTTTTATAGTGCCTTTTATAATGCTATTATATTAATAGTATCTATAAATTAATTTTGATTATCTTTAAATAGACATTTTATAATCCAGTATTAGGTAGTTATATTAATTTTAGTAAATACTATTTTATATTTATTTTTAGGTAATTTAATAGCCTTCTAGCAGTTCTTGCTGATTAGCTATTACTTTATATAAATAAATTACTTCTTGTAGTTCTCTTTTGAAAGGGTAGAAATAGGTCTTTCTTTTAAATTATTGAAATCCTTTGTAGAGGATATTATAATAGTAGATTAATATTCTAATCTTTAATAAAATCTAATCTTTATTAGATTTAATATTTAGTTTTCTGAATATTGGAATAGTCTTATTATAGGTTCTTTTATATAAGGATAGCTTATTGCTGTTGTTTTAAATCTCTTTAATTCTAAATATTTTTTACTATTTGTTTTCCTATTTCTAAGTTATTGCAAATCTGGGTTTATAACTAGTTAAAAATAATTAATATAATTAGTACAGCTTATTTAATTAAGAAATATACTATTAGTAATAGAAAGATTAATTTAAGACAGAAGAATTAGTAAGAGTAGAATAATAGTATTGTTAATACTAATTATATTGATTATTCTAATTATGCTAATTAAGGGACTTAGTATAATAACTATCTTCTACTAGTTAAGTTATATAACTAGGTTATATAATATTCTATGGAAATATACTAGTCCTGACTAGGGTTTAGGGTTTAGGGTTTAGGGTTTAGGGTTTAGGGTTTAGGGTTTAGGGTTTTAGGGTTTTAGGGTTTAGGGTTTTAGGGTTTTAGGGTTTAGGGTTTAGGGTTTAGGGTTTAGGGTTTTAGGGTTTAGGGTTTAG